>BGPR01047439.1:0-11797 GCA_013235015.1 Araneus ventricosus | reverse complement strand
AAGATCCATCTTCAGTTAAAGGATGCCAGCTGCCCTCATCATGAAAAGTTTCCCACTGTTTATTAGATGCTGCTTGGAAAGAAGTAGAATTAGTCTTTTTTCCATTGTTTCGCTCCACCCGAACTGGGCGTCTTGATTTTCTTTTAGAAGCACCGCGAATGTCACCTTGACATCTGTAGGCAGATTCAAAATTCTTTGACGAATTCAACAAACAGGCTGTTTGGTTTACTGTTGAATTCATAACGCGTGAATGAACATTAAATAAGGGACCCGAAAGTAAAGTATTGGACGGATTTCCTTGTTCTGTGTTGGAGACCAGGTTGGAAAAGGAAAGAGATCGTCCTCTTGTCTTTGATGCATCCCTTAAAGAGAATTGTCTATGACTTTCAGTGAGGCTCCTATGTATTTGCTCAGAATTTTCAGTATCATTTTGTTGCTCTTCTGGAAATATGATCACAGAGTTTTCATTCGAATTTTCCATAAGGTCGAAATGTTTTGCATCCATTTTGTTTGATTCACCTAGCTCTGGTAAGGAATATACGTTTTCACCGTTCTTATAAAAGAAACATGGATGCTTCTCACCATAATTGACTATCGTGTAGCACAACTGACACAGGTATCGACCCATTAGTTTCCTCTTTTAAAATTTCCGACTTGTCAAAAGCATTTAATAAATAAATATTAACGAATAGCAATCGAAGTTCGTGTCTTCTTCTGCAGTGTAATGCTATGCACTCTATTGCTCATCAAGTTTAAAATTCGTAGCACTTTCTACAATTAAAGTAGATTCTATCGTTGAATTAATTTGAAATTCATCGTTTTATAAACAACGTGCTAGAGCCTTGTCTGTTGGATAAAATATAGGGGTAAATATTATGAGCAAAAGATCGTGAGGTTTTTCTTTGCAACCCCTCGTGAGGGTCAAGGCAGCAGATTTTGTCTTTCCAGATGGTCAATCTAGCCCAATCATGTTACATTTCGTAAGATTTCCTACTAACGCGGGCTTTGTTGGTTTTTTCAATTTCCATTCATTGCGCAACTTATTGTGAGCTGACCAGACCAATTATCTCGGACAAATTTGTCTGGCGGATTAACTGTCACAGTTATTTATTGTACTAAGGATTCAGATCTCAACAATTTTTATAAGCTTTCATTCAGCTTGAGCGTCGTGTCCTCAAATCGTGAGATCGATTTCTTACCCTCTTTCAATCGGGCTGCAGCTTTGAAATTTAGCGCAGTGGTGAGTTTCCAATGAAAATACAATATTATGCAAACAAATTTGCAGTCTATACCTATTTTAAACCTAAAATATGATATTAAAAGTTTAGCCCTATATTTGGGCAATAAAGTTTGGAAGGTTGTGACCTCACGTTAATTAGGGTTATAACCACGAAGAATGACGTAATAGCTTGTGTTTCTACGCGTCTTGGGTATACTTTCTATTAGAATTCGCCAACAACCAGATTTTTTTTTACTTCGTGTGTGGCAAACGTTTCGCACTCAAAAGCAAAAAGAGGAACTTGTGTAGATCGATTCTCTCTTTTATCTATTACATTGTTGATAATAATTGTAAGTTATCACGTAATATATTACGGATTTCTATTTAAGAAAGTTAATGTCATTAAATCATTTTAAAAATGTAATTGCACATATGTATATAATAATTATAATATGCGTTTTATATTGGAGAATTCAATAATTATATTTTGTTTACTATTCCTAACAAGTCGTGTGTATTCGTGTCAGCCGTCACTAAAAAGTAGAAAATCAAATAAAATAAAGAAAAAAATTAAGGTATAAGCTTTCATTCACACATGCGAAAAAATGAACGTAAAATTTGAAAATAATTTTTCTGATTACAATAAAATGCATTATTCGAATAGAAACGTGCGCGCTTTTATCTTCTAGGAATATTCAATTTGTTTTAAAAATTTACACAAAATATAAGGTGCTATATAAGGCGCCCACGGTTTTATTCGATCTATGCATTTTATTGTAATCAGAAAAATTATTTTCAACACTTGCTTTCATTTTTTCTCATGAATAAAAGCTTATACCTTAATTTTTTTTTTATTTTGCTCACTTAAAGTTCTATCTAATATTCGTGTCCTTCAGGTCTCCGGGACTGCTTTGATGCAATCCGCAATTCATCTATCGTCCTTGTTTCTTGAAAACTGACGGATTTCTAAGGCCCTTTCACCCGTATTTATATTGTGCATATTCCATTAGTAAGGAAATTGTTTGAGATATACCTGACACCAGGCAATCGCTACCAATTGAGAACAAAATTCAAAGAGTTACGAAAATTCCCTCAAAGATGTCATGAAAAATATTAAAGTACTATAAACGATAACTCAACAATAAATAAACAAATTTCCTATGCTTTAGAGATATAAGTTACACTATGATTCTTCACACAAATCAGTGAGTTTTCGTGATTCTCCCGGCCTTTTGAGAATAAAATGATATTGCTGTTTAAAATGTAAAGCATTTTGGCAAGCAAAGTAGGGTAAAAGCCATCCGTTCTCGCAATAAAAACTTTTCTCGAAAATGAATGAATTTTCCCCATTTTGGAATGCTATTTTGAAAACATGCAAAATGTGTTTTGTTTCATTCAAACTTAGACAATCATTGGTTGTTAGGTCATTATACAAATGAGAAAATTCTCATGAATCCTTTCTCTTCAAAACAATTCTGTTTACTCTCAATTAGCGTATTTTTCTCATACCATCGCAGAGTATACAATATCAGCGATGATTCAAAAACCAGAAATTCAAAATCAGGCAATCTACTGCGAAAAATAGCGAAATGTCCGTTATCAAAAGAAATAAGAAAGGCGTAGTTCGGCTCCGCGCCGTAGATTTTTCATGAGAATGTCGGGATAAAATCATAAAACAAGTTTTTCGTATTAATATGTAATTTAATTATCAATCCCTTTAATAAAATTTTTACACGGATTAGTTTTATGGTTACGGAATAGATTAATCACAAGCTACCACAGACCCTTTCTACATTCGATAAACTTGTGATTTAGCTATTCTGTAACCATTTTACAACTCTGTATATATACAGAGATTGATATTGGTATTACAGAGATTGATAATTAAATTACATATTAATACGAAAAACTTGTGTTATGATTCTATTTAGACGTTTTCGCGAAAATTCTACTGCGCTGACCAGAAGAGCGCCTTTCTTATGTTTTATTTAGAGTAGCTTTAGATGGCGCCATCTTTTGACAGTATATAGAACTACATTTCGTGTATGCGCATACTGAATTTTTCCCATTTAGAAAGTTATTTTGTTTCATTAAAACTTAGGCAATCATTGGTTCGGAGGTCATTATACAAATGAGAAAATTCTCATGAATCCTTTCTCTTCAAAACAATGCTGTTTACTCACATTTACCGTATTTTTCTGATACCGTCGTAAAGAATATATCAGTGATCTGAGAACTATAGCGACACATCCTTCGTCAAAAAATGTACAAATACAGGTGTTGTGGGCGAGGACCGAAGTATACCACACTAATGACAAATGTGCAGTACGAAGCTTTTTACTTCAACGTGGGCCGCGGTGTCCTAGAGTTAAAATCTTAGCTTGCAGTTCTAAGGCTTCGATGTAGGAAACCCGATTCCATCGAAGAAACGCTATGCAAGTTAACCTAGTGATTGTTTCAATCCGTCGAGGTAAAACGTCCTCCCGATGAAGTGTCAAGGAGTTTTGGAAAGTTAGGTGTCGCCTCAAATGTCGTCCTCATCATCTGGTCATGGTTAAGAATTTTGAGTTCCCGTCCACAAAACACTCGCGTTGCTTCAAAATGGGATGCTAATATAAATAACTATCACCTCTTATAATTTCATCAGTAGGCCTTAGGATTTGCACAGCTTCACTATCACTTTTATCATGAAATTGGGGCAACACAAATCTACAAGATTTTTCCATTTTAATTCCTCATTTTCTTTGTTCCTCTCTGTGAATAATGTGGATTTTTTGTTCAGTGTTTCATTTCAAATTATAAATCAAATATTAACCCTTTGCGGTCGATGCCGACACAGTGGCGGCATTCAAATGTCGTCGTCGAATGGAAAATTACAGAAATTAAAAAATATTTTCTAATGTATAATAAGTAGTTTTAAACACAACAAATTTTGTGTGTTTTAATATTCATATATTGACTCTAAATCCCGTACGGAAAAGTAACTGCGAAACGTTAAATTTCCTCCGACCTGCTGGTACTCCCATCTGCAAAACCAGACGGCCGCAAAGGGTTAATAAGAAAAACAGATTTAACGAACTTCCAACCTAGATTAAATACCAGTGCTTGCTATCGTTATAACGGAATTTCAAATCCATCCTGAAAGACTAACGAATTCATGTCGTTTTTCATTCTTCCTTCATAAATGTTTTGAATTTCTTTCAAAACTATTTGAAAAGCCATTTCATAAAACATTAATGAAGATGCAACATGACAGTAGAAGAAATAAACATTGGAACAGTGTTTTAATTGAAGGAGCTTAAGATGCTTGCAGCGATAAAGCAAGCATTTATTTCAGATACCAGCTTGGATGCGCATCTGGTGATTCTGAAAGTTTTTTTCGACCTGTATATTACAAATGAAGCTGCTTCTCTTATCTCGATTGATTTATTGCTTTAAAATATAATCAATAACTGCAATTAATTGCGATACTCTCCTAGAATTTTTATAGCTAATGGATTATAAACGAAGTGTCAGATAAATTAAATTCGGCTTATCCGATATTAATTAATCAAAGCTAGATATCTTTCATGAACTTCACATTTCCGCGTCATAGTGCGCGACGAACCACGCCAACAGCCACACTGAACGAATTAATTATGTTTCGTTCAATTCGTCATCAACAGGCATATGGGCTTATAGAAACTGAACAATTTTCAAACCGACATAATTGCAGATTTTATTGCGATGCTATTAGTTTATCTTGCTTTTACAAATTTTTAGTAGGAAAGAAATATCAGGCTTTTTAGAAAATATTTGCCACGTGCTTCAAACTCCATTTACGACTAAAACAAACTGAACATATATGTCACTTTATTAAACATCATTTACAACTTAATTTATATTTTATATATGGAAATTTTATATATGGAAGTTTAGTTTTCGATTGGTTGTAGAAAGCCAATCGGACAAAATTTGGCTTCAAACATCAGCAACAATTTTTAAATCGAGTGGACTATTTTCAGTCGTACAGTAAATTAAAATAAATTTCAGAAATGAAAAGATAGTAATTCCGGAAAATATTTATTACATGAGAATATCATTTTGGTGCACTTTTGAATAAAGTTTATAAAAAGCTAGCCAAAATTGCGATTCATATTATCTAAAATAAAACATTTATTATACGTTTAAAATATTTCAAAAATGTTCAAATTCAGAGTAACTAATAAAAATCATTATAATTTGTTAGAAATAATTGATTTTCGTATGATGTAGACTTGATTCCATTTACGAACAGAAAATATGACGATTGAGAATGGCAAACGATTCGATTATTTAAAAAAAAGTCAAGATTTATCAATGATATTAAACTACACTAAATACCAATAAATGCCCACATAAAAATACACTGCTGTAGGAACAATCCAATTTCCGTCCATTATTTGATCAATAAAAATGGATATTTATCTTAGCACATAATAATCTTACTAAAAAATATATTTTGAAGAACCTAAAAGGAAAGGTGAAAACTAGAACTGTGTCCCCGTTACGTTATTTAATTAAGAACAGCTTGTTGAGATTCTATTTTAAGCTTGAAAATTGTTTGACGAGGTCGTTGAATAAAGGTAACTTTTCGATATTAGCATTCCTGTAATGTGCGTTGCTATTACTGGTGTCTGTGAAGGCTTTGCCACGAATTGGACATTTATAATGTTTCTCTGCGTTATGAATACGTCTATGTTTGTCCAGACCACCTTCCATAGCGCAATTTTTCTTACACATAACGCAAGAATAGGGCTTCTCTCCGGTATGAGTCGGCGATGTGTGTTCAGATTCCCTTATGTAGGGCATTCTTTCTCACACATTTCGCAAGCATAGGGCTTCTGGCCTGTCTGAGTTCGATAATGAACAACAAAATCAGCCCTTCGACGGTTGCTCTTTTCAGACGTTGGGCACACAAAATTTCTGTCTTCGGCGCGTCTCTGAGCTTCAACATCCACGTCTGAAGGGCCCGCAAAAGTATATGTACCCTTGGGAGAAGAAGTAGGAAGACTGTCGCTTAAAGACTGCTCTCCACTCATACATTGAAGAAGACAGACATCTAGGGCAGTGCTTGGATTATACCTGCCATCCTGTAATATCGGCCTCACATTTAAATTTGATTTCTGCAGCTCAAGCCCAACCGCAGCCGAACCATCGCTAGGATCTCCGTTCTGTTGTAGGAAGAAAAAGACACCAGAGGAGAAACTAAATGTCGCACTTTGATCGACAGAGGTTTCGCAGAGGGGGTTTATTTCATTTTGAATTCGATCTGAAATGGTCTCTTCCGTGGCTGAGGTTACTTGGGTCCAATTTTGAGGAAGTGACCGATTGTGTGTTCCATCCTTCGAAGTTGTCCGTTTTGAAAATTTAATTATTGCTTCTCTGAATTTTACAACTTGTATATTTACTACATCCACTTTTGATGTAAAATAAGCCTTAAAATCTCTTCTGCTTGAATGCTTTTCTCTGTCAGGGAACTTTTCATGGCAGTCAAGGCATCCCCAAATACGTTGCTCGATTAATCTTCTATTACGGAAACAAAACAATTTAAAAGTATGGGATACAAACAACGTACTTCCTGGTTCTTTTATATCTGTAAAACAGCATACCTAAAATGGAAACGACGTAATGCTGAAATCTGCTAAAGAGAAAACAGTAAATATAGGTTTTCAACGTTTCTCTGCTAATGTTGCATTAGATGCATACATCTTTAATTTTAACATCAGTCTAAGACATCAAATAAAGGTTGGAGGGTTTTAAAAGAAGTTTTAATTTATTCTATGCTCCTTTTAAGCCACTATTTTTATAAAGGAATAATATAAAAGTCTATAGAGTCAGAATAGATATCACACTAATTTTTTTAAATTGTGTTTTATAATTTGTCTCAAGATCTGGAACGATGTGTGCAACAACGTTTCATTTTGGTTCCTTTTTTATTATTCTAGTCCTCAAGATAAATGTCTGGCGAGAAATTCTGTGTCAATGCATATTTAATGTTTCTCACCGTTAACATTTAATGTATATATTTTTTAGTTTTGAGATTTCAGACCCAGACATCCACTCAAGAAGCAATGAAGGCCTTGAGATCTCTTTGCCTTGAATTGCTCATATCCGTTTAATGGAATCCCTGTAATTACTTCAATAATTATTTAAAGACCCTACATTTTCTTATTTCTGGAATTTTATGTATATTGGAATTTATTTTGGAATAAAACTTACGTTTAGTCTTTTATGAATCTGATTACAAGACGTTTCACACTAAGGAAATATTACGAAAAAAAATGATGATGGAATGTACAATATAAAACATTCATTATTAAACAATTAATTAGATAATTAATGAGCAAAATTCGACTGAAATTAGATTAACAAATGCATAAACATATTTTATTAGTTATATTTATTACCGCTGGCAAGATCATTTTTCAGCTTTACAAAAGAAATGTGAATCAATGTCCCCGCATTCCTCCTGTCACTTTATTAAGACATTTATAACTCGGAATTATTTTCTACGAAACAAAATTCTAGATAGTTGTAGAAAGTGGAAATAATGAAAATTTCGCGTTAAACATCAATTGTAGTGTTTAAATCGAGTCGACGACTTTCTCTTGAATTCTATATATATATATTATAATATTTAGAAATTTCCGAAATAAAATTATAATCATTGTTTATTCCCTAGCAATGCCCATAAATTTCAACTCTTAACCTTTATAAGGAAAATTTTTTTAATTGATTTTAAAATGGTTTTAGAGTCTCATTTCTTGAATAGAACATGGGGAAAATACTTTAAAAGAAACCTATTTTGTTTTATATACGGTTTATGACTAAAAACAAGTTTTTTCACCAATTGACAACACTGGGCTTTATTTCGGCAAAACAATTTCCTCGATAAAATTCAATAATATTAAACACAAGTGAGTTTTAAGAACTAATAATAAGGATAAGTAATTTCCTTCGCCGTTGCAGAATAAAATACGGCATTCTTCAGCGCCCATACAATGTAAAAAAAAGATGCAGCCGCAAGTGAAAAACATCAATTTATTTTTATTTATTAGGAGCATTCAGGCTGCCATCTTTAAGTTGGAAACTGATTTAATAAAAATTTCTTTATGTATCCTCTTCGCCACGTCAGTCATTAAAGTCTTCAGTCTTATTCACATCATTCGATTTTAGAAGACAAAGTATAGTATGTTGCTTAAAGGCAACGTTGGACATTTAAGGGTTAATAATATACCACATTTTATTTTAGACATTTATTGTTATTTCCATCCATATAAGAATGGAAACCTGAGATACTTATGTACTTCCAAGGGATTTTTGTCCTTTCAATTAATTGCTATTTACTAAGAATTTTTCTAAATATTAATTTAATCCAATTTTCTCTGCGGAATTTTGTTAAAACGTTTTGGACGAGAAAACGTTTCAGTTAGTCACCGTGACAGTCGGTCGAACTTTCTTGTGTGACAAAATACCGTCAGATTTGAATCGCTACTAACTACGAGACTAATAATGCGAAACAAAGGTTGACCCCACAACGAATAGATCATATCTGTAAGAGTTTGTCACATAGTATTTATTTTGCCTGTGACGTCATCGTACCAGTGTAGGCGGATATGCGTGATTGTAATAAATTAGCTTTATGTAAGGTTATAAATAAGTGCATCGTGGAAACTTGTCCAGCTAGAAGGTTAATTCTGGTATCATTTTAAAGAGCTTGAGGAGTATTACTGGGACCTAACGTGGGACAATAAAAATATTTATCAGAATATAAGTAAAAATCGTTATTAATTTGTAAATTTCAAACTCCGCATGTTTTCTGATCATAAGGTGCAGAGTTTTCTTCCGAATTGTACGAAACATACAGAGTACTTGAAAATACGTAAAAGAAACATTGTATTAAAATTTCAATTCAAAAATTTCAATATTACGGGAAATATGAGTATTTGTATTAAATAATGTTTTACTGCGCATACGGGAAGTGTAGTTCTATATACTGTCAAAAGAAGGCGCCATCAGATGCTACTTTAAATAAAACTTAAGAAAGGATCAGTTCGGTCCCGCGCCGTAGATGTTTTGTGAAAACGTCGGGATAAAAACATAAAACAAGTATTTCGCATTAATATATAATTTAATCATCAATATTTTTAATACAATATTTACACAGAGTAGTATAATGGTTACAGAATAAATAAATCACAAATTTATCGCATGTACCAAGCATCTGTGGTACCTTTTGATTTAACTATTCAGTAAACATTATACTGCTCTGTGTTGATATTATATTAAAGATATAGACAATTAAATTTCTTATTAATGCGAAACACTTGTTTTATGATTTTATCTTAATTTATTTAATCCAACTTTCTGTGAGCAATTTTGTTCAATAATTTTTGTCCAATTTTCTACGTGAATGAAAATAATAAATCACAAATAAGCTAAATTGATTACTTTGGAAGGTTTCTTTTCTTCCTGTGATTGGTTTTTAACCCAAAACTTGGAACATAATATTCCCATAACAAAAACAATAAATTTATATCGTAAGAGCTTCTTTTTATTATGGATTGTTTTGTGCTGTCAGTTATGAGTATAGAAATGGATCCGGTTATGCCTTGTAAGCGAGGTTTTGTTGAGTCAATGACTTATCACATACAGGACATGTGACGAATTTCTTCTCAATATGCGTTCGGCGACCCCTCAGTAGATTATATTTTCGAGAGAAACCTCTTTTACACACATCACATACAAAGTTTTGTTTGTTTACGTCTTATCTTACTTAAAATGGATTCCTGATGGCACAGCGACGGTAACTACATTCTGCATCAGAAAACGAAACGGTTTGTTTATTATTGACGATTTCACCTCTCGCATAATCCCTAATTTGAATTACTTTTGCAGATTAACTTTGCGATTTTCTAAATTTTTTAGCCTTCTGTGGTTGGATAATATTTCTACCACTTTTTATTCTTCAGGGTGTAAAATCAGTATCTGCTGAAAAATCTGTCGTTCGTGGGAAAATTATTAAATCTAATCGGCTTTCTTCCTCACCTTGAGTAGAATCCGACGAGCTGCCATGTGTATTAAGTAGAACTAGATTCCCTGGTTTATTCGTGATTGAAGATATAATTGAGGAAGAAACCAGTACTGTATTTTCGGTCTAACTGTTCTCAACTGAAGGTTCTCCTCCGTTTTCATCTCGCGGCGAACTGAATTCTCGAAATTCTTTATTATCAATCTGTGGAAAAGCTAAATTAGAGTGTTCAAAATTAACAGCTGAGTAATCCAAGGTATTTGAATCTGGTTTCATTATCTTTTGTACTGCATTTTCAAATTCCTCGAGGTTTTTTGTGAAGCATCAGTCGTCCTCCTCTTCCTCCCAAAAATATTAACCATCTTCGTTAGGAGGTGGAAATCTTCCACAGAAAGGACACTTTTTTTTATCCATAGCACGAAAACTTCAGGCTCATCGAAATTTTCTTAAAGCTACTTATCACCAGTGAAAAGTAGCCAACCTCTATTTTCCCTTCAGTAGTAGAATGTAGCCATCTATTATCACGTTTAAACATTTGTAATTCCTTATGCTACATGCAAAGCAGAATAACATAGCTATTTTTAATACTATCGCCCTAAAGGCATCTCTGCATAGTTTTCGATTTTCAGAGACTTTCAGATAGCATTTTGAGAAATGCACGACTCGTAACGTGTATTTCTCCATCACGTTAATCACCCAATGAATCGAGTACGATTCATACTTACTATCTTTTCAGATGACCCATCCTCTACTGTAACTAAGAGATAGATGAAAATGAGTCATCTAATTAGATAGATGGTTCGAATCTCAGACGTGTGTCTTGGCGACTAACTTGTAAAATTCTAAAGTTCATAATGATATACAACGATTACCTGCAGTGACATAGCCCGTGCCGGAAAAATGTGATAAATCTTACTTCAGATTGAACAATAGTTATTTTACAATTTTTTAGAGACAGGAAAAAGCAGTTTCAAAGGAAGACTACAATAAGCCTAATTTTTTAATAGAAATTTCGCAAAGATGTCTTCGCAATGAGACACGAATATCTTCATTATTTATCAAGTCTTTCAAACTCATTGATTGCCACATATTATGCCAGTTTTTTCTGTATGAGATCTAAATTTGGCACTCTGCAATTACGTGAAGCACAGATCCCGTTTCTTGTCCACATGAACATAGAGACCTTTCATCGAAGAATCTAGCCTGATATTCTCTAAAAACTCCTTACGCCGACAAATTTAAAAATCATAATGATAAGATATTTGAAATATACTTCAATAAGTTACGTGACTACCAAAGAGTGTAAAAATTGGAATACCCCACAATACCCTAGCATTTCTGTAGTAGTATATTTTTGCTTTTATTTCTCTGCCCATCGGCTTTGAATGTGACCCATTCTGAGCATAAGCACGGCGCATTAACACGAACCGCCAGATCTATTGAATAAATATGAATTAACTAGAAATTCAACCATCATGGTATGACGGATGAAGATTGCCTCTTTATTCGAGAGATTTTACGTCAAA
>BGPR01047438.1:0-11797 GCA_013235015.1 Araneus ventricosus | reverse complement strand
CCAAAGCTACAATGGTGCCCTACTCGAGTACAGTATGCCTATATGCGGACCGGACACTTGTCGGATTATCGAGAGTGTCCGGACTATAGGGGGTCAATAGAAATATATAAACTATATTGAACTGGAAGGGGGAAGATTTCGAGTATTAACAGGAAAGGATGACTCATCACCAAGTAACATGTTCCAACAGGTGCGTCGGACTAGTGGGAGTGTCGGATTAGAGAGAGTCTACTGTATTGGCTAAACCGTTACAGACTGCGATGAAGGGCAAATCTTGGATTTCTTTTTACACGATGTCTACTGTTCGCAAAACTACTAACTCCTAGTTAAATAACTATGACATTTTCATTCGATATCAATGGCAATGCGTATGCGAAAAATTTGGTCCCTTTTTCTGCAATTTCTTATTACACGAAAGCAAATAGTTTGTGCAAACACTTGTGTTTGATAGATTTACATAAAAATTGAATTCAAGTTTTCATTTTTATTGAAAGTAGTGCATGCCGAATTTCAATCGTCTATCGCATTGGTTTTGGAATTTTCTTCTTTTCATGCACACAGTCAGACAGACAAATTTTCAAAATTGTCCCAAGAAAGTCTAAACCTTGGAGATTTATGGATTGTACCGTTAAAATCGTAACCTAAAAACACATTCCATATCGAATGATTTTTTTTAATAAAAAGTACTCATTTAATTTCAAACGATTGAACGTATGAAAAGAATTTAGAGATTTTTTAGAAGATAGCCATTTTATTTATTTCGATTTCAATTTATTCGATCAAAACCTTGTATAGAAAACATCGAAAAATGAAAGCACTTTTGAGAAGCCTACTGAATGAGACTTTTCTAAGAAGCGTGAGGGATTCGTGAAATTCTGTTTTCTTTCCAACATTTCATTTCAAATATTTTCTGGGAAAGATAATTTCAGCTTTCCTTGAAATGAATAAAAAATACATACAAATTTTTCCCCTTTTGTCCATTTTAATATGATTTATATACAGTGGAACTTCGGTAATCTTTTCCTCAGGAATCCTAAATTTCGGATAATCCGATTTTTTTTTTTTTAAATTTTCTGAAAACCTTTTATCGAAAAATTTAGGAATAATATCAATTGCGAATCAGAAACAAACTTAATGCTTATTACCAACTTAAAAGAACTATTTGGATTGGTATTTTAGAATGAATACATCGCTTTAATTAGTAAAACAAATCGGTTCTCTTCTTTTGACGTAAGGAACCAAATCTGCTTGACGATTCGATGTTGCGCCAGTTCCAGAGCACCAGCAGTATCTGCGGGTGACATAAGATTATTATTACACAACAAAATAGATTTTAGATAAAATCTAATTTTTAAATAGTTCGTTTTCCACATCATTCTTTAATTAGTGTCTTAAGCGACACATTTTATAGAATATTTCCCTCGATGATCCGTTTCTACAAGCAAATGTGAAAGGAATTTTAGTATTTTGTGCCTGGCAAAAATAACCTGAGAACCATGGTAGAGAAAAAGTTAAAAGACTCAAAGGTTTTAGGCACTCATAACAAAGATCCAAAGATTTTGGTTCGGATAATTTGATGAATCGTATCCTAAAATAGTAGGATACAGTTAACATTAAAATTATTTAAAAAGTTTCACACGGAAAATTTCAATACAAAAGTATTATAGTAAAACTAGCTTGTATCTAACTATTATTTTTTACAACAATAATCATTTTACAATAATAATATAACATAAATAAGGCGGAACGCAACAATTTAAATATTTATGATTTCCATAGTTTGTAATAGCTCTAATTAAGTTTAGCAGTTATTTAGAATTTTTTTAAAAATATATATTGTTTTCTAGCCTTGAAAAAGTTAGTTTCTTTTCAAAAATGGCCCAAAAAGCATGGATAGAAGTTAACGCAGAAAGAGTAGTGAAACAAGCGAATATGTCTCTTGGCGCCAATTGTGTATCTGGGGGCAGCTTAAGAATATAGCGCCTTTTCTCACCAGTGACGTCCCAAAGCAAGGGGCTGTCCACAAATGATGTCACGCTTGGAAGGGGGGAGGGGGTTCGTGAAATTGTTACAGTTTGTGACAAGGGGATGGGAGGAGGTAACAAGAAATGTGACACCACACATTTTGGTCTTTTTGAAAAAGGCATTCAGGGTAGGTTCTGAGAATATGGTGCAGCAGAAATTCTTCACCATTAGAAGAAAACCTCCCCCGTCACACCCTCGAAATGTCCAACAAAAGATACGTCGCCCCACCTGGTTGAGTGGTAGAACTGGTAGTGGCACAAACAGGTTGATCTTATTGAGGCACTTCTTTTTTAAATTCAATCTGTTTAAGAGTATTTTGTGTTCATAAAGATAAGATTTAAAGCAAAGTATATCAAATTCCAAAATAATATTAATATTTTATTACTATTGTATATTAATTATGTTTTTTGTTGTAAACCTCAATCTTATTTCATACAAAATAAGTCCACATATAATCGTTATTATTGTTATGCTCACAAATGTCATTAAAACACCATAGTTAAAGTTTAAAAATAAAATTTGAAATGTGATCTATAACGTAGTACTTTGTTTCTGAATTGCAAGTTTATTTTTATGTAATATAGTGTGACATGTGACAAGGGTGAGGGAGGGGGTATGGTGAAGTGTGACACTTTGTGACAAACGGGGGAGGAAGGGGAGTCAAAAATATTGAAAAAAAGTGTGACATCATTTATGGACAGCCCCATGAAGGTGCTGTATTCATTCTTAAAGACCACTTCGAATACTTCTTTTAAGTTAGGAATAAACATTAGCTTTGTTTCTGATTAGTAATTGCTATTTTCCCTTCATTTTCAGCAAAAACTTTTCAGAAAATTACAAGAAGGTTTCGGATTATCCGGACTTTCTTATTACCGGGGTTGTATTGCTGACATTTGTTTGGAAACAGCTGTAGTTCATAAAAATTTTTTTTTAACACGTAACGGAAAATATTTTTATATTACACGTAACGGATACACTTTGTGACAAAGGGAGGGAGGGGGGTCAAAAATATTAAAAAAAAGTGTGACATCATTTATGGACAGCCCCCAAGTCGAAAACGATTGGCTCAGTTTTTAAGGAGCCCGGGCTGCATATAGGCATACTGTACCCTAGTAGAGCACCATTGTAACTTTGGAGGGTTCTGATTGGACAAGCGAATCTGACGTCACTCTTCTGAACATCGTTTCAGCAGTGAGACATTCGTATCTTGTTTATAGTTCATAGAACTTTAAATACTAATTTTTTCTCCAATATATTGCCTGAATTTGTTTTCAGAAGGGGAATCTTTCTTCTTCTTGATTTAATGTCGTTAGATTTACTTTAAATTCTTTCTTTGTGAATATACTGTCATGGTTTTCTTTTTTTTTTTGCCCCTTTTGAATTTCGTCATGTTATAAAAATGTGTAACAGATGGCAGCACTGTAGCTTGCACTCGTGCACTCGTTCTAAAACTGCTTTGAAAATTCTTTCTAAATTTTAATTCAAAATTTAATTTTAATAACCTTTTACAAAACTCAATGTTGGTTAAAAATACTAAATTTTGCTTGAATCATTGAAATACGATTTTCAACCTTTTACTGAAATAAGACAAGTTTTTTTTAACAAACTTCCTTTTTCATAAGTCGTTATCGAGTGTCATGAAAACAGATTGGTTCAATTTACTTTTTTAACTCCTGTTGGTAATATTTTTTATCCGTTGCTGTATTAATGAGACAGTGAAATCATACTAAGCATTTCGTTTGCATGAGTTTGTGATGAAGTCAAGAAAATACATAATTAACCATTATTGAAAATGAAATGAAATGAGATAAAATAAATTCATTTAAAGTTGTTACTTTGGAACAAAAATCTTGTAAAGAATAAGTCAGAGCGTGGTCAGAGGTAATAAAACAAGCAGAGCGTAGTTGCGTCAGATTCATTTGTCCAATCAGAGCCCTCCAAAGTTATAATGGTGCTCTACTAGGGTACAGTATGCCTATATGCGCCCGGGCTCTGGCGAGTGCTTATCAACACAAGGATAAAAACTCGAGATCACTTCCCGAGGTAAAAAAAACCGGTTCCTAAGACGGAGAAACGTAACCGTCAGACGAAGATCGACGAAAATTGCGTAATGTGCTACCCCTTTTATTCACTTTCCTCGGGATTATCTCCATCTTGGTCTTCGACTATGGGAGCAATGTCGCGTGGAAACTGTGGTACTGCACTTCAACGAGAATTAATTCATTCACGCGCCTTTGAAAAAGTTCGTCATTCGAGTTCTCATCCATTCCTTCCAATTTGACTATTTTTTTTACTTTCTAAATTTTATTTTATGTGTTTTAATTATTAATCGTTGCAATATTTTGTTGATGCAATCACTGAATGCTGCGGCGTTGAGCGCACAAAAAGGTGTATCGCTATTGCTTCATTCTTCTGTTTCTTATTTATACTTTTTTCTTTTTTGTTTTTCTATTATTCATTCACGCGACACACACATCAACACGATCAACACTTCGACACAACGTAACAGTGACAGGCTTCAATAGAGCATAGCATACAAGATCAGTGAACACTGACTCAACACCGGCGGACTAGACAACAGGTAAAACCAACCCCTCCACTTTTAACCCAGTAGCGCGCGTTGTCACAGTAACCGTGAATCACTCAAGTTTAAGGTTACTATCCTCAATTTGTTTGCCTACAGCTCCACTGCAGCGATCGAATCACCGCAGCTTTTTCCGTACTCTTTCACAGAGCACCCTGCGCCAATACTCTACTGCATTTGGTATATCAAGAGTATTTTACCGAATTTCCCGGATAATCCGGATTTTCAGAATCCGAACAGAGGACAGTCGCAATTAGTTCGGATTCCCGAGGTCTTATAAGTGCCATTTTTTCCTTCTTAGATTGTTCGATAACGAAGACAAAGAAAGCATGAATGCTGCGCTATTGGAAATAACAACAGACATTTATTCCTAAAATATTTCACACTAAATGCCATATAATTATAAAAATAATTTAAAAATTTCACATAGAAATTCTTTTTCCCTTTTCTTTCTTTAAATTTCATTTTTGATTAAAAATATTATCGGCGGGAGTTATTTTTCCAATGGGAGTGTTTCAAAGCATACCATCTGGTAAACTCGATCAAAGAAAGCATGCATACGTTATCATCTTTGAAAATGTTTACGTCTAGATATTTCAAAAAGATGTATTAAAAGTTTTCGGAAAAGTTATCTTGCAAAAGTAAATCCTAAATTTTACTACAATACTTTGTAGTTAAGAAAAAGTTCTTTAAAAAGTAACTTCTAGAACCAGTTTTTCGGACTCGAGACGATTTTATGTTCTTGCTTGAGGGACATATAAACCTGTAATATGCTTTCGGCACAAGTTTCTGTTTTTATAAAAGGAGTTTTTCGGTTCATTCCAATTTTTGTTGCAATTATTTGAACAGAAATTTTAAAACTTAATAAGCAAATTTATTTTAATATTTATTATGATTTTTAATTATTATAGAAGATTGAGAGTTGGATAAAATTGCTATCATTTCCTCATGCGAAGTTGCACTATAACAGCTGCCTCAAAACTATTTCCATTGGCACTCGTTTTTTCTCTGAAAGTTGTCTGGCGACCCGACAACGATGTAGGCGTGTAGTTCAATTCATTAACTAATGATAAGGTGGTCTGCGAAGTTTTTTAATTGAAGAAAGGGGTAGAAAAGAGAGATTTGAAAATTACAGCTATTTATTTTTCGAGTAACTTTACAACAATCAATATCAGTAGCAAAAACATTTCTTCTCGGAATGCAGCCCTAATATCGGAAACTGCCAGAATCGCATGGGGCAAGATCTGGGCTCATGGTGGCTGCGGAAGTGACGTGCTTTTTCTTTGCTCACTTTAAAGTTCATTTTTGTAGGCGCCCTTCATCTCCTGCACAATCGTCGAGGTCGATATACCACGTCGAACACAGCATCGAGACCCACAACAGTGCTCCGATCTTATCTATATGTTTAAAATTATTGGCAAAACCAAAGGGAGAGTCTTCGAGCCCCAACCACTGGGCCGATTTCGTCAATTTTTATTTTATAATAACGCTTATGACCCCTCTCTACGTTATAAATGGTCGCGAGCCCTCTGCCATTCTACTGAAATCGAAAAAATAGTTCAATGTACATTACGGAGAAAAACTTTGACAGAGTCCCCTAGCCCCAACTACTAGGCCGATTTCGCCTATTTTTATTTCATACGAAAGCTCATGGCAATTAGATACGTTATCAGTGGTCACCTGCCCTCCCCCGCCTTCCATTTCCGGGAAATATCGTAAAATAAAACTTTGACAGAGTAACCCAGCCTCAACAAATGGACCGATTCCACAATTTGCTTCGCCATTATGCAAGTATAGCTACTGCTTTCGGTATTGAGAGCGACCAGATGCTCGTCGAAGGCGGCTAGAATTCGTACTTAAAACTCACAAAACATGAAATATTTATGCACGCCTTTGGAATGGAGACAAGTGAGTGAAACAAGTCTGACACGATGTTGTGATTACAGAAAAAAATGAGCTACACGCTTAAAAAGCAATCCCACTATAGACGCCTATGGGGAGTGTTTTTGATGCCAATATTTGGCGATATTTCGCTTTTTTGGCGAGAAATGCTTTGTAAAGTTTTTGTATTTCGACGACGACCGAGAGATGCAATCTGTTATAAGAATGTAAACATTTCTACTTTGTATTTTTTTTTTGTGTGTGTATATGTGTGTGACTTAAAGTAGAATGAATTCCTTCTTGAGTGTCTTAAAGTTGAAATTAATTTGTTATTAGTTGTTGATTGTAAATAAAGATGGAGGGTTTTCAAAGGCGTGGTAAAGGACATTCCCATAGGCGCCTATAGTGGGATTGGTTTTTATGCGAGCTGTTGCCGGTTTGTCTGGTTTATTTAAACCTGGAATCCGAACTGATTGGGGCCGATCTCTGTTCGGATTCCGGGGAATCCGGATTATCCGGAAAATTCGGTAAAATACTCTTGATATACCAAATGTAGTAGAGTATTGACTCCGGGTGCTCTGTGAAGACGTACGGAAAAACTCGATTCGCACGGTGCAGTGGCAAAAAGGAAGACATCTGAGTTTGTTTCTCCTAATTAAGGTGCTGTATTCATTCTTAAAGACCACTTCGAATACTTCTTTTAAGTTAGGAATAAACATTAGCTTTGTTTCTGATTCGTAATAGTTATTTTCCCTTCATTTTCAGTAAAAATTTTTCAGAAAATTACCGGGGTTCTACTGTATTGTTGACATTTGTTTGAAAACAGCTGTAGTACATAAAAAATTCTTTTAACACGTAACAGAAAATATTATGATAATGTGTATTTCTGTAATCTAAGCAACAATGAGTCGATTCGTTTTTCGGCAGATATGAAAAAAAGTCACGTTTTTTGCAGTTGTGTTATTAGTTTCCAATTTAACATGTTATTTACATTTCTCTGGCATATAAATTTTGTATAGAGCCTGATAGCAATTATATTTGGAAAACTATATCGCACTTGAGATATTCTAATTTGAGTGTGTTTATAAAATTCTTGTTTTTCTTTTCTTCCTTTTTTGCACGTAGTAAATTAGTTTAGTTAAAAATGAGTAGTTTCCGAATCTTTGGAATAACAAGACCAAAATTTCTTTCTCATTTTCCACGCATTAAGTGTCACAAAAACATTCGAACTGGTTTGAAAATATGTAATAATATTAGCTAAATAGTGTTAAATAAACTAATATAGGTCTTTCTTTCATAGGTCCTGCCATAAATAACATTTTAAACATTTTCCATGCCTGTGTACGCAAGATAATAAAGTCCGCAAAAGTTTGTGAAAGCGCATAAATGTTAAATAAATTTGATACCGTAAAATTTAATTTTATAATAATAACTTTATTATCACGACTACCTTTTAAAAGATAGCTGTGCTGTAAGTTAGTTCAAATAGCTCCTCTACTGCTCCTTATCCCCAGTGGATAAGTATAAGCCTTGGGAGGCTCCGAAATTGGACGTTAATCTAACAGAGCAATCAATCGATCACTGGTTAAGCTTCTTTGTCAGGGTTTTTCCTCGCTGCCTGTAGGAGTTTTCGTGTAGCTCAGCAGTGGATACTATTTCAGCCATTTTGTTTTTTACTGTCACGTGGCAACATGAGGCTATTCTTCGTAGGTGGATGGTGGCGGTTGTAAATATATGCCACCAATAAATAAACTACTAACTAAATAATATAAACTAAAGAACTACAGGAAGACTCTAAAATCATGGGGCAAACTTTAAGGGTCGGTGAAACATACAGAACAGAAAGCCGTCTCTTACCCCCGTACCCGTGACCAGACCGGTTTGATGGGCAAGACACGGGAATTTTATTTAAGAAAAACAAAATAAACAAAAGGAAGGAAATATATACACTATGTACAGCACAGGCATTTTCACTTTTACACTATTAGTTCGTAGTAGTCTTCTTTTCTTTAGATGTTGAAATACCTTTCTTTTATTTGACGGGGAAATGTCCGGTAATTGAGCTACTAAGTTCTGCTCGCTGGAAAGTTGAAGGCAAGGGAGGCCGGAAAAGATCTCTGTTTTCGCTCATGAATTTGATAATCCCAACGAATTTTATGCCTGGAGACGAGGTTATTGGCGACCCTTTTCAGCCATTCTTGTTCGAAGTTTGGCGCTGGCTTCCTCATATGACAAGACACTCTATAAATACACTCCGTGGCATAGTGAAGTGCCGTGCCAATTCCACCACAGCTGCAATAATCGCTGTCCGACAGGTGAAACCTTTTGAGGTAGGCAGGGAAAGGTCCATGTTGGAAGAAGAAGATAACATCCTCTCTAACCCAGTTAGTGGGACGGAGACTAACTGAGGGCACGATGTTGTAGATTTTCCTGCCTGTATCGCCATTCTGCCGTAAGGTTTTTCACTCCTCAAGCATCCTCTTCCGGAGGAGGCCTTTTATATGTGTTTTAGGAAGTTTAGTACGTGAATAGGGTTGCTCATGTTGCGTTGCGTCTTTTGCCAGTTGGTCTGCTCTCTCATTGCCTACGGTGAAACATACAGAAGCAAGTCATTTTTACAATAGAGTATGTCGTCGCAAATGCAGAAGGCGACCGCTACAAGCAGTGGCGGACTGGCCAGGTTGCCAGCTTGCCCGATGGCAAGTGGGCCCCTTAAACATAAGCTGATATGGGCCCCCAGGATCTGTGTATGTGAAAGAGAGAGAAAGGGAAGAATTTTTTCTAGAGAAATTCCTGCGTCTTTTCTAAAGCAAACAAAATAGCAATTAGTTTTATGTTCTTCACACAACCTTTTCTTTCTGTGCAAGGTCGGGACGCAATGACCACTCATATCACTCCTGGCAAGACGGAAGAGTGACCCCTCTGAGCAGGAAGGCTGCGGTCCTTGGAAATGCCTAAATAACATTCTTTTTTGTTGTTAGTGCTTTTTACAGTAGTAAAACTGACGGAGAAGTGAACAAAGAAAATAGTCTACTTCGGACCCTCTGAAACTTACAAGGGGAGGGGGGATCATGTAATTTGACAAAATGGCATCCGTGGGACACTCGCCTTTTCCTTGGAGGCGGGGGGCTATGGGAGTGCTTCTTTGGTTATGTTAACAAGATTGTAAAAGCAGTAAAAGGCTCTTTCTTTCGTGGGTGTGGAGAGTGGTATTCCTGTTTTCAGTCAACAAAGAAAGCATATCTTATAGAAGGATAAAAAAGACTTAGGTGAACTCAAATTTTTCCTCTCTTTACATTGCTTTTCTAGTATTAAATATTGACAGTGGCGAACAGCTGAATAATTCATCTTATTAACTGTATGGATTAAATTATGCCAGTCAACTTTAAATTCAAAAACTTATTTAATTTTTGGTAAGCTGAAGCCATTAATTGTTACAGAAAACCAAGAAATAAATTAGTTAAAAAATTGAAAAACAGTAGACAGGAAATGTATTAATATTTGAACTAAATTTTGATGTAGTATGTTTCGCATCTGATGAAATTAATGACTTAGGTTTTTACATTTAGCAAATAAAAAAGACTAAAAAACTTGAGAGTCAATGAAGTTATTTTTTTTATTGGTCAAGCATAATTCTAATTTAAATTACAATTATTACACTTTATTAAGCTAATTATAGAGTTAATATTTAACCTAATTAAACACAATCTCCAGGAAAAACTTTCTTTACGTAACAGGAAAGATGAGTTTTAAGATCATTGCTAGAAATTAAATCTATCGTAATAATATTGAAAATATGTCTAAAAAGTAAATTTATTAGTAGTAATGAGGAAAGAAAAAATTGGACAAAAAATGATGAAATGGAATGCAATTTTTGCTTTAAAAAAGTTTTTATATCTTAAGATGAAAATATAATTATATATCATGCTTCTTCTTTAGCAGGAGAAAAATATAAGATTTATTGATTGGAAGCAATGAAAGTTGATTGACTTTCATTACAGTATTCCAAAGTATTGTTAAATAATTATGCTCAAAAATATTTTTAAAAAATTGCAAAATTAAGGAGAAAATTGCACAGTAACTAAACTGGCATCATATTGAAATATAAAAATTTTGAAATTTAATAATGTGTAAAAATTATTTTTATGTGACAATATTTTTGAGTTATAGTTGAAAAAATCCCCAATTCTTGCTTAATTTTTAATTAATTAAAATTTAAAAACTTTCCGAGATGTATATTCCTACGCTCTTATAGTATGTTTGTACCAGATTTGGTGGCTTTAGATTCAACGGACTGTAGAACATCAACAGACAGACAACAACCTACACATACATTCTCTTTTATTATTTATTGACAATTTGCATACAAAAGCATGATCAGAAGCAAAACATGGAAATAAGACTATGGTACTCCGTGTTAGATTTTATTGCTTAAAAAAATAAAATGCATCTATAACTTATAATTTTCTTGTTTTCAACTGTCTTGTTTGAAATTGATTTAGTACAAAAGTTTAGTTCTTTACATGTAAAGAGGAATTGTTCGTCTCTTATAAAAATCTGCAGTTTTTGTCCAAACTAGATGAAATTTTTCGCATGTGCTCTTTAAAACAAAAGGAGAATCACTGTCAACTTTTCAAAGTCCTGTAGTTAATTAAAATTTCAGTTATTAAAAATTGAGAAAGATTTTGTTGTTTTTCCCGTGAAATCTTTCAAAACTCATTTCAGAAGAATGAGTTTTTGATTATTTTAAATATTCAAAAAATTATTTTTGTAATGATATAAATTTAATGACAAATTACGAAAATATTATTACTACAAATCATTAAACTAATAATCATTAAAAGAATTTCCTTCCCTCACTCTTACAAAAAAATACTCTACTAATGAACAATATTTCTCCTTCACGCTTTGTCGCTGAAACCGTATAAGAAAAATTGAACCTAAAGAATTTAAAATCAAATATTTTTCATAATATTTTCGTTATTTTACTCGGGAAATTGATTTTAACCCTGTAGGTGAGACAGTTATTGGTATTAGACTTGGTGGCAGCTTTGAATTCTTGGTGTGTATCTAAAAATAATATGCTATGCTGTTATCAATTCCTTGCTTTAGTTTGAACTCATTTAATCCAGCTTTGTAGAGCGAACTATTCTAATTTAATTTTAGGGTAGGGTGGACCTTGAAGAACAAAATAAAAATAAAAATCATCACTGGGAGTTTGTCTTCCATCCCTACATTAAAAGGTACTAAAATCAAATACAAATTTGTAGGATGTCCAAAATTAAATTTCTGAATTCAAAGTCTTGT
>BGPR01047437.1:0-11797 GCA_013235015.1 Araneus ventricosus | reverse complement strand
CTTGATTATTTAAGGCTATTAATTCGGCTGGCCTGATCGCTTTTCTGAATGCAGCTTTGTAATGGGTGCCGTATGGATTCGTTGCTATTGTGCACAATGATTTCCAGCCGGAATTCTTTGCAGTCTTGACTTTCCGCATGTACTTTTTCAGTTCTTCTTTATGGAATTGGAATCGGGCATTTCTCTGATCTTGTGGTGCCCTTTGTGCACGTCTTCTCAGCGCCTTCAGTCGGTTTTTTCTATTTCAAGGTCTTGTGTATACCAGTTTGGAGTTGGAGAAAGATTTTGATTCTTAGTGCGGTAGGATTTGTTACAGGCTTCAATAACGCAATTTTAGAAGAGGTTTGTTGCTTCGTTGATGTCCTTTTCATTCTGACTATTTCTGAAGGCTCTCAATAAAGAATTGACATAAGGTTTAAGGTTTTTGAGGAAAATATTGTGGTTACCATGACGAGTTTTGTACCTGGTAAAGGTGCAGTTCTTCACGGATGAGTCGATCGTGATTTCAATGTAATGATGGTCGCTGAGGGACGGTTCTTCCAAGACTTCCCAATTGGCAATCTCACCAATCATTTACTGAGTGCAGAGGGAGAGGTCAGGCCAGCCTTTGGAGGAGTTGCGGGTAAAGGTTGGAGGAGCATCCGAACTACTGTTAATAAAAAGATTGTTGGCAAGAATTAATTCCTCATTGGCAGTTTCCCTGGAGTCCACATCACTGTAGCCCCAAAGGGTGTTATGGTCATTAAGGTCTGCCCCAATAAATATCTTTTCTCTTGGAAGAGATGAAATTATTTCTTGGATTTCCAGCAGTGTTTCTTGTATATCAGAATATGGAGAGGAGTAGACCGAAATGAAAGTAGTCGGTTGCTGTCCTGTTTGCATTTTGACTGCAACCGTGTTTTGCTTGCAGGAGATCAAGGCTGCATGAAGTTGTCTGCTGGGAATGATGACTGCTGCTTTGTTTGAAATCGAATTGAAGATGTTCCAAGATTGTGGGATACCTTTAATTTGGCTATCGTAGATGTATGGTTCTTGTAAAAGGAGCAGATCTGATTGAAGTTTATCTGAAGTGGGATGAAGAGTGTCGTTTGCAGCTTTAGTTCTTCCCAGGTTGATTTGGAGGATTTTAAGGGTTTTGAGGCAAGTAGAAGAGGCTTTATTAAAAGAGACTGGCGGGGAAGCTATGCTCATAACTAATCCCTAGTCCTCTTATAGGCTTTAATTTCTTTCTTGTAGCATGGGCAGCTGAGGTCTGTTGCTCTATGTCTGATGTTGTGATTTGTACCGCTGTTTCTGTTACTCTCTTCGCAATTAATGCAGAGTTGAAAATTGCTTCTGCAATATGAGGTACTGAGGCGGTCTGCACAAATTCCGCAGTTTGGAACAGTGTACTTGCAGTTTTGTCTCGTATGACCGAACGCCTGGCAAAACTGACACCTTTTCATGTGGAAGAATTCCTTAATTTGGAACATATTCCAGTTTACTGCAATCTTCCTAAATATCTTTAATTGGAGGAAATGCTGGCGAGGAGCCTCCATGACCCAGTGGGACGTGTCTGGCTTCCTGCCTTTCAATTTGAATCGAGTACGGAGGTTTTCGCCATCTTCTGTGTAAGTTCTAAGGGCCTCCTGCACTTCCTGGTCAGTAATGGTATTTGGGAGGTCATATAAAATGATGCTTGGGTGGCGTTTTCCCGGCATTCTATGAGAAACTTTTTCCTTTGCTGAATTATCTCCATCAAGTCTGGAAATAATGGATTGGATATCTTTAACAGAGTCACAGGAAACTGCTACTACCTGATTCTTAACTTTCCTAAACTCCCTGATTTTAACGTTGGCTTCTGGCCGAATAGCATTTTTGAGAATTTCCTCTACTGAAGTAGCTTCGGAACTATCCTTAGCCGGGTAGACAAGAATCGTATGGGGCTTTCTCATCCCTCGCAGAGCATCAGAGTAGCTAAAATTCTCTTGAAATTGAGAGAATGTAGTATTTTGTTCATTTTTCTCATTTTTTTGGAGAGTTGCTTCTGCATTAAAAAGGGCCTTCTCTGTCAGTTGGGTGTATTTGAACACAAGGACGTCGAGAAGACTGTTGGCTATATCCACTTTTTTGTCGGAAAGGTGAGAACGGTCGATTTCTTTACAGTTCACAACGTTCCGCAAGCGTTTGATGATTTCGCTAATAGGTGCATCTTCATCAAATGTTAAGAGTTCCTTTTGATCATTCATTGAAGAGGACAAAGAAAGCTGTAAAGTGCTACTGCGCAAAGAGTATTGAGAGATATTTTCACCCAAGACAAGTGATTTCTTTGGCTCAGTGGAAGTTTTTTTCTTATTTGCCATTTTGGACAAAAGAAGAAAAATGAATTTATACAGTTCTACAAAAAATGACGAGACTGATACTAAGAATATGAAAATGAAAAACAAAGTAATGAAAAGACGGCTGGGGCAGTTGTTTACAGACCAAACACCACCGTATGCGCCATACCATACAAAAAAAAATTACTAAATTAGACTAAAAGAAAAAAAACCCACAAAGGCAATTAAAAAAAAACGTAAACAAACAACTAAAGGAAACCGAAAAATTTAAGAGAAACATAAATGTTGAAGAGTCCTAAAGTAAAACAATTGAAAAAGAAAAAAAAAACTTTATAAGAGAGTAGGACAGATTAGTAACAGACAAGTTCAAAGACAGAGAAAAACTGCTAAAAATTTAAAAAGAAAAATATGTGTCTCAGAAAAGAAAAATGAAGAGAAGTTGTAACAAAAACAAAAAAAAGAAACTTTTTTTAAAAAAAGATGAAAAAAAATTGAAGTGAAAGGAAGCGTCTGAAGAAACCGCTAAAATTATAGAAAAAGAAAAGAATCCCAAGCTTGTCTGTGCGCTGCACGAGTCCAGAGACTAAGCGAAATGGGAAGAGAAAAACCTAAATCCTTTAAACAAGCTGGGGAGAAAAATCCCACAAAACAGGAGTTTAAATAATAAAAATAACAAATAAAAAAAAATTGAGTTCAAAAAAAAAATCGCGTCGATGCGAAAAAGTCTGAACTCTTCCCTGAGGAGACGGTTCGGAAGGACACGGAAAAGACAGGAGAAAACACAAATGCAGAAACACAAATTTATATGAACACACATACACAAGTAAAACAAAAGTGAAATGAGCTAAAGCCAAGATTAAATAGAGAGGAATCACAGTATACACTCATTAAAACAGATACAAACAATCAATCTCTCCAAAAATTCAAGTGCAAAGTACTCCCTCCTCTCCCTCTCACCCAATACTTATTTTAAAAAATAATTTAAAAAAAACTCTCCCCCAAATTCCACGAAAACACTCTGTTAAAGAAAAAAGAAAAGAAAAAAAAGAAACTTATCCATGGGGAGCTGAGGACAAAATATGGAACAAAAACTAAACAATGCAAAAAGTATGAAATTAAGTGTTAGAAAAGAAGGAAGTGATCCAACGCAAAACGCAAGAAAGTGGAAGTCAAAACTATTGAAGAGGAACAGATAAAAGTAGCGAATGGGAAAGAAAAGCATTTGTAATGAGAACAAAAAAAGAGAAGAGAAACATGTAAGTAACTGAAAGCCATACACACACACACTTTCCCCCCTCTCCAGATCCAAAACCCCTTCCCTCCTACTCTCAGCTCAACAACGTTTTCACTGATCGGCCATGTGGAGCCGGAAGGGCTATAACCCCCAAAAATGTCTCCTAAGCCCGAAGGTCACGGGGAGCACGTGCCGAAAAGGGAGGAGGAAAGAGGGTTGCTTTCATGCATTCTTTCCCATCAGAAGAAAAAAGAAAACGTCAAAAGAGCGTTTGAGCGGGGTTGAGAAACGCTGGGAACCAAAATGCTTGCCGCAAATCGTAAATCTAGCAACTAATCTGAAAGAACAAATAAAGAGAAAGAAAAACTAAGAAAGGAAGCAACAACGGCTTGCCAAAGTCACAAAAAAAGAAGGGGAGGGAAAGGAGACAAACACAAAGAGGGCAGAGAGAAAGCCAGCAAAGCCGAAAAACAAGGTATATGTTATTAATGAAAAACAAAAACGTGAACCAGCAGGGTTCACATAAACCTAAGAAAAAGAAATGCAAAATATATACAGAAACGGTATGGGGCACACTAAATGGCCATAATAGTCCGAAAATACTTACCCCATAATGCCGAAGGAAACTAGCCTTCCATTGCTGTATGACTCATTCTTGAAAATCTAGGAATCATCAGGTGAGAAACAAGCAAAATCAAAGAAGCTGTCGAGGCTGGGAACAATCACAATCAGAGATGAATGTAAAAACAGTCACTAATTGAAAGAGTACAATGAGGGAGGCAAAACGAAACACTGGGAAGACGCCTCGCTAATGCCGAGAAGACACCGGACGAAACTCCCGCTAAGGGAGCGAGTCGAAACCGTGTGTGGACAGTTAGGGAGCCAGAGAGAATCAGCAATTTCTTATCTCTTGCATTCTTAATTAAGAGTATTCCCCATTTCTCAGCAATAAAAACTTCCGATACTAATTCTACTAGTTCTTTCTACGATTTTCACCTTCACTGTTGTTAAATACAACTTCCAACGTTCAATATTCACAAAATATTCATGAGGCGAAATAATCTAAATTTTTTTTCACGTAGACTTACGTCTCTCAATAGTGGTCTAATGGTGTGTCGGGAAAGGAAAAAAATATGACGCTTTTCGTGTTAAAGTTAAAAACTTATAGCTCCGTATCCAAATAACATAGAGAGTTGGTTTTAGTTTCATTTAACAGAAAAATGCGGCATTGAAGATTGCAAAAAAACTTTAGAATCTGGAATTACGGTTTTGTCACAGTCGAGATGCAAAGTTGGTGAAAATAATGAGCAATTTTAATGACGTTAAAGCGACCTATACGCGCGCATGGTAATTCATTCATCGATCGCTCAAAATATTACTCAAGAATTGTTGAATTACGTCGAATTTCGTGCTAAAGTTAAACGCTTATAGCTCCGCAACCAAATAACATAGAGAGTTGGTTTTAGTTTCATTTAACAGAGAATGATAGACATTGAAGATTTCAAAAATAATTTTAGAATTTGTAATTACGGTTTAGTCACAGTCGAGTAGCAAATTTGGTAAAAATCACGACGAATTTTACATAGATAGCGTCACATAGCCACACTAGACCAATAGTCACCATAGACTATAGAGTTAATAGTCACATACAGCTACTTTAGTCAGAGGAAGTCACAGTTGAGTAAGGTAAGTATGTCTACGCCCTTCAATCCCAGCGGCCGTTTCGTAGAGACAGTCTCCGTCGATTTTTTTAAAGGCTTAGTCAAATACCTTTTATTTTCAAATATCAAGCGAAGATTACAATAAAAGACTTTTAATGTTTTTTTAGAATGACTACATTCACTTTAAGAAATGTCTACATCAACATTATTACAAATAAATGAAAACTACAGGCTGGTCATAAATTATTGGACCCATTTCAAAAATTAATTTTAAAAAACTAATAATATTACAACTGCGTTTTTTCTTTTAAATGATAGAGCAAATATAAAAGTTTTTTTTCAGATATGTGGCGTACCATTAAGACGTTCTAAATTTGCTCTAGCGACAGATTTCAATATACAATGGCTACCGATCTGCAGAAGCCGATGAGCGTTCTCCGGTTTCCTTTTTAAGTTTTTCTTGAATATCTTGAAAACTATTCAGTTTTATAATTACAGCTGGTTTAAAACATTAAGGAGCGTAACATTCCCTACAAATACATGCTTTATTTGTCTTCTAACTTTAATAGTTTCGCAGATAATGTCTCTCAAAAATTGCGAGATGTCCAATAATTTACGACCAACTAGAGCGCTGTAACGGTGCGTTTCCTATCTGGAAAAAAACTTTTTTAAAATGCGCTCTCATTTAAAAAAAAATTCTTGGTTGTAATATTGTTAGTTTTTTTTATTAATTTGTTAAATGGTTCCAATAATTTATAACCAACCTGTATAACCAACATTTAGAAAATTACTATTTCTATGTTCACGTCTCAAAGCAATTAGTTAAATCAATTTATCATTTCGATACAAAACGAGTATAATTTTTATTAGTAATAATATAAAAAGCACTGTTATTAATGAATTACATGCCTTTGCAGAGCCCCTACAGAATATAGAAGTTCAATATTTAATAATTATTTCATCTAAATTAGGAGGAATGTTGCGGTAAGGAAAATGGTACTTACAAGCCAGTGCTGGACATGCAGGCGAACTCTGCTTGTAAACAGAAATCAGTAGACATAGGTAGCGCAATAAATGATTGCCTTGAAGTCCTGGTACCAAAGACGATTGAAACATCGTATGTTTCCTTAGGCCATTTTTCACACGATGTAAAAGTTTGTAAATAATTAATATTAGCAAAAAAATTGCCGTGATTGTTTGAACAGACCGCCATTCATCCAGTTGGAGAATCATTTCACTCTATAAAAAGAATTTTTGAAATTCAAAGCAGTTTTGAATTTTATCAACACTCGGAAATGTTTCAGGTGCTATTAATATCAGCAGTTATAGTACTATATGTTATTGAGATATTGTACATATCTGCGAACTGATTGATTAAAACTCTCTTAGAACTACTTTGTTTGGAAACAAATGAAAACCAAAAGAAAGGCATTTTCTTTATGACAAATGGGGAAATGTTATGAAAAATTCTTTCATAAAATACTCGGGTGTCCAAAAGTTAGGTTAAAAAGGGAAACATGTGATATCTCAAATTATAATCGGTTTATTACAAAGAAATTTATTACACATATATATAATACAATAAGAAAACTAATAATAAAATGACAAAAAGGGTGAAAATATTCAAAAATTCAAATTTGATTGCCAGAATATGATACCTGATATTTTCAAAATCGTTCGATTAATAAAGATTGGGACCATCCGGCATACCTTTAAAATTCCTGCAGAGGACTTTCATGCGAAAAATCAAGTTATTGATCAAAGTTTCTGGCATTATTCATCTAACAGTGATGATTTAAAATCTTGGAAGGTACAGCGAATCGGATGACGTCATAAAATGAATCTTCCAAGAACATTCCAAACATACTTCTCCTTTAATCTGGTTGGCGAATATCTCTGGTTTGTCTCTTGGGCGAGTACCCTCTTTTCCAGCAAATCATCCACAAACTGAGCTCTGTGCGAACTCGATTTGTCGTCCATAAAAATAAAATCGTCGCCAACTACTCCCCAGAAAAGTCTCACACAAGGTTCAAGAGCTTCCTCTCCATACTGCTGTGTGTTCAAAGAATCCTCGTCGAACGTCGAAAGTCGTCAAAATTTTCCTTTTTTTTTTCGAATTTTCGATAATTTTAATACATTCTCTTATACATAATTCTACAACCACGAAGAAAAATTCAAAAATTAATTTCATTTCCAATGTGTCCATTCTATCTGATTTTGGTTTCAAATTTGCAACAAGATTAAAAGAGGTTAAAATATTTATTTTACAAATGCTAAATTTTTTTATCCCTGTCTATTCTAAACTTAATTGTTGGTATGTCTATAATAGTTTTTAAAAAATTCAAAAATTTACTCCTACTTTTTTTGAATGAATGGCATATTTTTAACAATAGCAATCTCTAGCAAATTATTTTTTCAAAAGTTAAAGCTTAAATAATTGCAGATAACACCTATAAAGGATAACTATGCACATGCGTTTTTAAAATATTTTTATTACAGATTTGCTTAAATTTATGTAAATGAATGAAAGGAATTCAAAAAATAATTAAAAATTAATTCTGAACCTAGAGTTTGAACTAAAACTAATTATTAAAAAGCTAAATTGTTAATCTAATATTTTATTACTAAAAGAATCTCATTCTTCAACTCAAAAATGCAGTAAATAAACAATTTTATCAATTATTCAATTATTTAATTAAATTATTCAAAAAAATTTCAATAAATTCAAATAAATTGAAATAAAGGAATAAATTGTAGCGATGAAACTATTAAACACTTAGCTGCCTAGGGTAAATAATATTATTTTCTGGTATGTTTAGATGCTGATAAATTCGATTTTAATAATACACTGTAAGTTTAAACATAGATTTGAGAAACAGATAAGCCTTTCTAGACAAATCATTCATTAAAATTACAGATGAAATGAATAATTCGAAGCTGACGCGACAGCAATAAAAATTCAATGTATACAAAATTTTGAATTAAGGAAATCAGGTTGAAAATATGAGTATAGCGAGACAAGAAGATAATTTTTAAAATTAAAGATGGTAGTAAATATTTATTTTTAATAGTTTGAAGTATTAATAAATAATGCACAATTAATTAATAAATGGAAGGTAATTTTAATAGATAAAGTAATTATAATCACAATCAAAACTTTTTATTGATTCTAAAAATAATAATTTCAATAAATAAAAAGTAAATAATTCTAAAAAATGAGGCTATAGTATTCCTAATTAAGCCCTTTTATTACTTCTAAAAATAATAATTTCAATGAATAAGTAGGTAATTTAAATAAACAAAAATTATGCAACACTTTTAATGCATTAATTACGCAATAAAACTTCAAAATAAAAAATAAACCATTCAACTATTGTCTAACAGTTTCAAAGATTTTTAAAAATTGAGAAAAATTTTACTGGTTTTTGAATGATTAATATATCGTACAGCAGCAAGGTTCTCAAATGAATTAAGGAATATTATTAGAATACTCTTAGAATAAAAATTCAATTTATACAAAAATTTGAATTAAGGAAATCAAGTTGAAAATATGAGTATAGCAAGACAAGAAGATAATTTTTAAAATTAAAGATGGCAGTAAATATTTATTTTAAAAAGTTTGCAGTTTTATTAAATAATGCACAATTAATAAATAAATGGACGGTAATTTTAATAGATAAAGTAATTATAATCACAATCAAAACTTTTTATTGATTCTAAAAATAATAATTTCAATAAAGAAATAGCTAATTTAATTAAACAAAAATTATATAACACTTTTACAGCATTAATTACACAATAAAACTTCAAAATAAACAGTTCAACTGTCCTCTAATATTTCCAAAGATTTTTAAGAAGTGAGAAATATTTTATTGGTTTTAATGAATAATACATCGTACCGCATCAAGGTTCTCAAGTTAATTAAGGAATTTTATTATAATACTCTTAGAATATTATTTACTTATTAATACTGAGGGCACAGAGTACAGACGTATTTAACTAATGAAAAAAATTCAGAGATAAAATCAATATTTTACAATTCTTAGCTTTGACTTCGAATTAAACAAAATAGTTTCAAATTATTCAGATTATTTCAACATATTTTAATGGAAAATTTCAGGTACCGAAGAGAAATCCGAATTACCGACGAATTCGAATTAAAATCATTTGAATAAGCCAAGTTGCACTGTAATAAGTGAATATGAAAATCCAAAATAAAAATGCCTTTTGTTTATCCTTCTTAAAAATCAATACGCAATAGAATAGAAAAGAAATATTACTCTAAAAGAACAACTCACCTAGAAGATTGCTTCTCGAACAGTGAAAAGTAAATTCTTTCCGAAGAAATACATGGTAATGCATTGAACTCACATTAGTGTTTGTTTTTATAATGCGTGAATAGGAAGAATATAAAGTACATCTAAGAAGATCTGTGACGTGTAATAACAATAAAAGAGAACTAATACTAAATAAGTAAATCAAGAAATTATGTAAGAAATATCACAATCAATTATTGTGATTATTTCAACAAAATTTTAATGGGAAATTTCAGGTACCGAAGAAAAATCTGAATTACCGACGAATTAAAATTAAAATCATTCGTATAACCTAAGTTCCATTGTAATAAGTGAAAATGAAAATTAAAAATAAAAATGATTTTTTTATCCTTCTTGATAATCAATAATTACAAAAGAAAATCAAATAATTATTAATCTAGAAGAAAACTCACCTAGAAACTTGCTTCTCGAACAGTGAAAAATGAATGCTTTCCGAAAAATATATTAGTGTTGGATTTGATAATGCGTGAACAGGAAAAATATTAAGTATATCTAAGAGGGTCTGCGACGTGTAATAACAATAAAAGAGAACTAATACTAAATAAGGAAAGCAAGAAATTATGTAAGAAATATCACAATCAATTGTTAAATTTTTTTGACATTGCACAGCATTACTGATATAATAATTTATTTTCGAGCTATAAGAATTTAAATATCTCCTGAAATGAACCTCTAGAAAATTATTGATCATCTAGAGTGAAACTGAAGAAACCTTGCTTTAAATAGTTCATAAATTTATAAAAATAGTCTCATGCAAGTTGGAAATTCAAAGTATGTAGGAAGTTTCCTCTAATACTTATAGGATTTTTTCCCCGTCTAGTTATAAATTTTTGTCACGCATGCTCTTTAATAAATATTTTAGAATGTGCGTCTTTGCTTAATTAACGCAAGGACATTTTCTGCGTTAGTTTTCAAATAAATATGTCTGAAGCTGTATAATTCGCGCTTGGCAAAACCTATAAACAGCGCATGACTTCAATAGATTTAAAAATTTTATGGAATTGTTCGGTTGACCTTTAAAAAAAAAGACAACTATATTTTTTTACTAACACTATGCTGCAATGCTCGTTTATTTAACGCAAATATAAAATCATTTGTACAATGAATTAGTTAAGAATGCCTTGTGGTATTATGTAACTTGATTATAAAGAAAAAATTTCAACTTTCGGATGCATAGAATGAAAACAAACTGTTTCGATCGAATGAAATGCCATGTTAACCATAACTTTTCTTTTAACTTTTTAAAATATATATATAGTATACAGGGTGTCCAAAAATAGTTGAACAAGCATTTGTTTTGTTAAATATTGAACCTACACATACACGTCTAATTACAAAGTTTCACCAAATAAGGTAGGAATTTGTGTGAAAACACTTTGACTTCTGTGGAAATTGAAAATAAAAAGTTAAAAAAATTTAATTTTTATGTGTTCCCTATAGAGTAAATGTGTCAATGAGTTAAATGTTCCTCTTACACTCATCTATGTATAGACTTAAGTTTTACGATTTTATCTGCAAAAATTGCAGAGATATAATAATTTTTAACTTAAAGAGGCTTCTCACAAATTTATATGGAGATGTTTATTGCAGAAATTCAAATTTATTCAACACAGAAAAACTGCAAAATGCAAATATTTGTCTAGTAGCTTATCCTCCAATAATCGTGGATTGAAAAACAAATTGCCAATGACGCATACTGTAACACAGTTTCATTGGCAAATAGTTTCAACTATCGACATAATCAAGAATGCAAGGACAACTTGAGAAAATGTAAATTTAGGCATAACGGGAAAATAGACTAATATCGAACAAGAATATTAAATTATTTGCTCTCAGCGTTGTGCGTATTATTAAGCTTTACATAACGGCAGCGACTCGTCTTTTAGGGCTGCAGTGTTGCAAAACTCACTAAAATTGCAGAGCTGAGTGGATGAACATGTTAAGTGACAAATTTGAAAAAATTGAGATAATTGGGCAAAAGAACACGTTGAAGTCTAATTTAAATATAGGAAGATCATTAAATTTGCAAAGTAAAAAAATAAAGAAGTTTTCAGTGGATGAACATGTTAAGTGCACGGTCTCCTGATTTTCCTCATGGAAGAACATGTTAAGGGCACTTAACATCTTCTTCCATGAGAAATTTTTAAACTTGAGTAAAATAATATCTGCTTCCATTGAAACAGAATCGTTTTCTGCGCGGGAAATAGTATTAATGCAGACGAAAATATTGAGAAGACAATTCGAAAA
>BGPR01047436.1:0-11798 GCA_013235015.1 Araneus ventricosus | reverse complement strand
ATGCATTGCTGGTATGATCTCAGTTCCTAAGTCTGAGTCTGAAATTTGAGACTAAGGATATGGATACTCAAAATGGGAGATGGTGATATTCCGTAGCCTGTTTGAAGATGCATCTCCCATGAGACTCAATGGTTGCTCTACAAGGAGAATTTTATCTCAAGCAATTCTACAGATTCTGCTGTGAAATAACCGAGTCTCTTTCTAAGATTCTTTAAGCAGGAAGAGACGCTCGTGAGCAATAAAAGCGCGAAAAAAAAATTGTCTTAAAAGTAAATTACAAGTTTTTGCTAAACATCTACTGTGTGTATATCTTGTGAAAAGAACGATCTTGGAAAGATAATTTTAAAGCACATTAACTCATTCAACCAGAATAAAATCATTTCAGTATATCTTGTGGGAAGGAATTCATTAAGAACAATCTCTAGTTTACTCCGGTGAGCCAAGATAATTCTCTAGTGCACATGTGAGGAAATTTAGTCGGAAAGGTGATCTTCAAAGACACTCCACCTGCTATAGTCCTCACAATGAGAGAATTCATTCTTAATGGAAACCTGTGGGAAGGGCTTCATCGAATAAAGGTCTTGAATAGGCACATTCAAAATTATATAGGGACAGAAACCAAGTCTGTTTTCGAAGTTGTCGAATGAATTCGCTTCTATGTAGCCTTGACAAACATGTTCGCAAGTGCACATACTAGAGTTTTTTTCTTTTTTCAGTCCGATTTCTGTGGATAAAACGTTCATCACTTTAAAAAACAGTATTAAATCATCGCCGATCCCACTCACTAGAAGATGTAGATGAAAATTCCTTTGATGTACGTGAAGGGCACGCGTTAATCTGTGATGAGTTAAAAATTGATTATATTTGTATTTTTTTATTTCCGGAACGAATAAATTTTTCATAAAAATTTCTTTCATATACCTTCAAATGTTTGCAAAGCTGTATCCCAGACCCTAATTCAATGATATTAATCGATATTTCCAATATTTTCGTTTCAAAATTGCAATGAATTATTCTATGATCCTCATCGACAAAGTTGTCGGCTGATGAGGATCCTTACGGGGAAAAAATAAACGTCAACTTTCCTGAATTTCAATTTATTTTGTTAGTTGAAATTGCAAGGAAATAAGCAAAAAAAGGCTTTGCAAAATGCACATATAGTTTGTATGATCGAAGTTCAATCGATAAGCTTCTTCCTAAAGTTTCCTAAGCAAAACTTTAACCTATTAACTTGCCAGATGAGTTGCACCAGAATGTGCTGCACATGTATTGTACCCTGACCAGTTTAAAATCTTTAATTTGCTTTTGGTTGTTATGTATCAGGATTTTGTGTTTTGTACTGAATTTTCTTGCAAAAATAACCTAGATTTGAACTTTCCAAATATGTTTAACGGATTAGAATCCGACAAATATTGATTCACATAGATTTGAATCTGACAAATACGTTTCACAGATTTGAACTGCAAATAAGTTTTACAGATTTGAAATTGGAACAGAAATGTTAGGAAATGGAAAATGTGTTTCATCGATAATCCAAAGCAAAGCACTTTTACCTACTTTTTCTTTTGTTTAGGTTGTTTCTTTTGTGTTCACTGAAAAAAGAAACATGGATGTATTACAGAGGTGGAATGAAAAGTTTCTTAGGCATATACTTGCCGTTGGGCAGCTCATATTTTTTAACTCTCAGACAGTCCTATTTTGTTGCTGTCTAAATAGATGACACATTCTGTTTCTGGAAGATAAAGTCATTTGATTCAACTAAGAGTTGATCAGACGCTTGAGAGCCGTGGCGGACGAGTTTTCTGGTTTGTCTTATTTTACTTTGGCCAGAACTTCGTGGAGTGGTCTACTCAGTTTCTCCAGTTACCATCCAATTCAAGCGATCGCCATATCCAATTGTAGAGTCTACATCGCTAATGTAGCCTGAATCAGTTCTTTCTTGAGCACACCAAGCAAGAAGAAAAAGAGTGATAAAGAATAATTATGGCAAATATTTCCACAAAATTAGCTCTGTTTAAGTGCGTAAACATTGAGAACTCACAACAATAGGAACACATATGGAATTAATATTTTCAAAGTATCTTTAAGCTTATACTATTGAAGATCACTTTAAACATTAACAATTAAGATCTTCAAACAGAGCAAGTTCAAATCTTAATATTGGCACATTTAATGGAAGTTGATGGAGGCGGAAGTCCTACTTTTACCGCAAATGAAAAAAAAAGGAAAACCTGCTGGAATCTATTTTCCTGCGTTTTAATGGTAAATTGCACGCGTATGACATTTTTTTTGTTTATAAAATAAATAAAAAACATGCAATGATTCTTTGAAAAATCCTGACCTCAAGCAAAGAAAGATTCTTGAAGCTGACTCTCGGTTGCCAGGAACACTCTGTCATATTGAAAGATAATACCAGAGAAACACGGTTTGTTCATTGCCAGAGGGTGTCGCCATACTCAATAATAAAATGAATGTGATGATTTAGAACACGATATAAGTAAATATTGTGAATTTCATTATTTTTTGGAGAGAGAAATATCGTGTATTATTGGGACTAAATACAGATCTTGGGATTCATTCCTACTAAGCTTATTCTTAGACTCATAATGACCGATAATTCAGTTAGAATATCTTTTCATCTTTGGTAAACAATGACGTATATCTGAATAATGAATAATATCATAGAATGTTTGTCTTTGAATCTGTAATTATGCAAAACAGCAAAAGGCCAAAATCATCTGTTCACGCTTGAGTATCTGAGGTGTTCTCTTCCATTCTTTAATGCGGTTGGAAGAGCAGTGAACATCCGGAAAAGACATGCGTCATCTAATCAGGATATTTAATATATTTGACGGGAAAGGGGTGGAATGCTTCTAACTGTATCAGAATAAAATTTGGGTAATTAGAGGCAAAAAAAGTTATTTTACAAAATATCTGAAATTTATATATCACTATATCAAGCCGATTAAAATTAATGAGTTATCCAACATCAATCAATGATGGCCATTGAAAAGACCGTGTGAAAAAAAGAGTAATTCCTCTTGAAATCTTGATGTAGTACTTTTTTTTCTGTTTTGGGTGATTTTAAATAAACAGTGTAAGTTTGTCCGAGGTTCAGAAAATAGATTTTAAAAAAAGAGATTCCCAAATGTGGGCTTGTGATAATTCATATCTTGGAGACCGCGTTGACTAGTAAAGTCTCGGTTTCGGGGCCGGAGGATCCAGGCTCGAAAAGAAGATCCACCGTGTATGGGTCTGCTGCACATTAAAAAACCCCACACACAGCAGTGGCCAAACATCCTCTCTGCTGGCGCGCGCTGCCCAAAACCCATGTCCACCGATCACCCATAGGGACAGAATCTACAAGGATGACTGAAGGCTAGTGGTGTGGAAGTCTGAGAGCGTGCCAGATAAGATGTCGTCGCTGTCTGAACGCGGTTCAAAAATCTCTCGAGGTTCGTTCCAAAATAGACCTCGTAGTGTATCAAAACGGGTCGTTAATACAACCAAACTAAACTATATTCTTTTATCCGTCCATGTATGATGCTGTATAAAAAACAAAAATTCAGGTATTAAGTTTTAATCTTAATATAAATAAAAGTCATTGTGGAGTTTGTATGTTTGTATGTATGTTCCACATCTCCTAAACCACGGCAATTGGATTTCAACTAAACTTCTAAAAATACCTCTATTACACTAAGACTAGGTAAGATTACTGTCAACTTTAAAAGGCCAAAGACTAAACAGTCAGTTAATTAAAAAAGTAACTGAAACCGTTTTTCCGCTGTAAGTTCGGAGCAAATTATCACCTTGAAAATTATTTTATACCATCTTAAAGTTCTAAATTTTACCTTTAATGATATTATCAATTTTTTTATCTGTGACATTTTCCTTCAATTTGTATTACACTTCTTTTCAAAATTTAAAAAAGTTGACACGCAGACGATTTTAAAATAAATCCAATTTAATGATACTAGAATTGATACTGATGAGTTAGTGTTAGACAACAAGTGTACTCATTTGCCATTATTTTTTTTCTGTTTTATTTTTTCAAATATCAGTTTGGCAATGTTTTCATTGGTTCTGAAGAATTTGCAAAAGCCATTTAATTAGATTAAAAAAATCACTGCGTCTTCATATCACCCGTCATTTTTACCTGCGTTTCCGAAGAAATAATAAACTCTTACTAATATATTAAATGAGAAAGTGTGTCTGGTCTGTTTGTTGCCACGGCTAAACTACACGTGGAATAACTTATTTTGAAATGCTGCCAACATCACGTGATCATAAAGAAAAGCCGGGCAGATTATGATGATCTTTAGAGAAAATAAACAAATAATTTATTAATGGAATAATAAATGTAATTACTCAACTCGACGCTTGATTTTCATTTCCTCTTTTCGAGTTTCCAGTCTATTTAATTTTAGTGATTTATACTTTCATATCAGGATTTTATTCCCAAGAACTGTCGATAAATTGACGCTGGACAGAACTCTATTGATAGATATAATATAGCTGCAATAGTTTTAGATTAAAATTTGTGAAACAAAGTTTATTGTGGAAGCAAAGGAAAAATATGCGACGATATAGTATTTTGGTTTATGTATTCTTTTAAAATGGTAGAAGTGACACATATAGATGGATGGTACACAGATTATAAGGGCCTGATGATATAATTGAGTACAATGATGTAAATTTGGCAGTAACGGAGAATATATGGTGAATAGAGAATGGTTGTTGAATTAGTACCTTGGCAATTCTCCGATTAATGAAAGTTTGCTCAGATAAATAAAAAAAATATATGTTACCAAAACATCATCCTGTAGAGTTCTGAACTCTTAGAATTGTCAGGGTACTCTTCCGGACAAGTTTCGATATTGCAAAAGTCGGTGTGCCAGTACTATTGATACGTAAACGTCCTCGATGTACCGAGATCGCGCACGTTTAAGCAAATTGCACACCCGTCCAAACGTCGAGCGAAATAGAGAGAGTGTTTTAATTTCACGCACCTGATAATACTAGCGATTTGCCATCCAATTTCAGCGTAGTCTAGCCAGACATTCAAAGGGCAGGTGTACATTCGAAAACCATATATTTTTTCCCATAGGCAATATATGTGGCGTGTTCACGTGTGTCCAGACCATAAAATTTCTACATCCGTGCAAAAAAACGTGTAAAACAAAAAAACGTAGTATCAAAGTGTGATAGCATTAGATAAACAAATTAATTTAACTATAACAGCAAACACCCTGTTAGTCATGTCCAATAATGTATTTTTTAATCAAACTTTTAATTTTCCCTTTTCTTTCAACATGTAACGAAACATTTATATTCGTGTGGAATTTAAAAAAAATTAATATTTCAAATTCTTGAAAGCACGATGTCGCGGGTTACAGCTAGTCTTTATAGTTCTGGTGAAAATGGAAATTTCAGTTGGTAAATGTAAAGAGAAGCAGTTCCAACGTCGGCAAGCTTTGGAAGGCAAAGGTCTTTAGTCCGGAGATAAGAGAGGAAAGAACATTTTCGCCAATTTTTTTTTTTATAAGGATCAGAGCTGAAAAATGAAAGGTACTGGAAAAGACTGAAAATGACGAGAGCTTTACAACAAGGAGTAACATTGCTATTAGTTTGAAAGGTTCTTGGCTAGAGGAGGAGGGTAAGGAAAAATTACTTTTAAGCTCATAACTCTAAGAAATTGCAGCCATCAGTAAAAAACCTTTAAACACAAAAATTGTTCTGTTTTAGATAAGGCAGCATTTCGCCCTAATCGAATTTCTTCTATCTTCAATTGTAAAGGAAATATGGGAAATAAAATTTTATCCCCCACGGTTTCCACCTACTTTAGCTGGAAAGCCTATCTACGAACTCACAAGATTTTCACTATCCTTGAACATATATACCAATTTGATTAAAAATCAATCAGAATTGCTCCAGTTATCTTGTGTGGATAAGATAACATGAGCAAAGCGTAAATAAATAAAATACGCAAATACGTGAATAAATAAATGCGCAAAAGCAGCAGGCACATATACAATAAACTTTATAGTAATAAACCCTGTGCATAACGATACTGCAGGGATCTTTAAAAATATATTGTAATAGACTTATCACATATGCGTAATTTAGGCATTTGATCTTAATATAAAAACTCTTGGTAAAAAAATATTAATAGTATTCTATAAAGGTATAAAATGCACGATTTTATAGTTTCTCGATATAAATTTATATTTATCATTTTAAGAACTTTGAAATGAAACTCTTAAAAAAGTTTTGTAAAACAACATAATTTTACGTAAGTACATTTAGATAATCTTCGATTACTATTCACATTACTTTTCGCAACATCTTCAATGTATCACTTCTTTGTAAATTATTACATAAGAAACTGAAAAATCCCCCCCATATTTTATCAATAGCGTGAAGTTGTCTTAGTTCTCCTTGATCGATAAAGATTAGCAATTTTTTGTAGTTGTTCTTCGTAAATTCCAATGTTAGACACCACATCAAACTAGATTCAAGGTGTTAAAATATTCAAAGAGAAATTCAAGGAAGTCCAAAGCGCCGAATTTGCTAAAGGTGGTAAGAAACGACTGTCTAACATAGCGTGCGATTTGCTGATATGAACGAAGTAATATAGATTCAATGGTACAAACATTACTGAATCCGGGAAACATTTTTCGATTTAACCACAAGATGGTGGCCTTCTACTGGTGTATGGAATGAAAAATTTAATGAATTAATCGATTATTGGTATATCAAATTTAAAAAGAGTATCGAAATATTGTAATTCTCTTAGACGATACACATATAAGTGCACAAGATTTCAAATTTCTCCTTAGCCCAGAAAGGGATTTTAAAATTGATTACTAAATTTTTTCAATGGAAGCATGAAAAAAATCGAGTTAAATAAAAATGTACAATAATAGCTCATGAACGCTGGTTCTGGTCACTTCATGTATTCAAATGTATATTTATTTTAAACTAACTCAATTAATTTGCAAGCTATGGTATTTGTAAAGGTTTCGTAGAAATCTAGATAAAGGGAATGATGATACTGAATCCTTGAGATGGAATATTTTGGTAGAAGACGATCAACAGATTCTCGTGCTGAACTCTGAAGGAGAAGGCTCTAGCACGTTATATTTTAAAACGATGAACTCAAAACTTATAATCATCGATTGAATCTACGTTAAACATATCATGCGTTACGAAATTTAAACTTGATAAGCAGCAAAGCTCATTGCATTGCACTCGAGGAATAGACACAAACCTTGACTTCTCTTCACCGCCGATAATTTATTTTATATTTTAAAAAGTTTGTAGTTTTTATCAGAGGAAACAAATGGATCGATACCTGTGTCAGTTGTGCTACACGATAGTGACTTGCGGTGAGAGGCATCCATGTTTCTTTTATAAGAACGATGACAGCGTATATTCACTGCCAGACCCAGATGACAAAGGAAATAACAGACTTGATGAAGCAATCGAAAATCTTCCTGCAAATTTGAATGACAATTTTGGGAAATCAATTCCAGAAGCCCAACAAAACGACGCTGAGCAGTCTCAAAAATTAAGTGGAATGCTCGCTGAAAGTAACAGACAAGTCTCGTTATTAAATACTTCGAAGGAAATAAGGACTTTTAATTGCCTTTCCAACAAGATGTCATACAAAGAACGGCATGGACATCCTTCCTATATTCTGCCTACGGGTTACTTACTGAATGTTCCTTCACATATTGTGCATTCAGAAGAAAACAGAACGGCAAATTTTCGGAATACGTATGAAAGTTCTGAACCTATTTACAGATCTCAAGGTGATATCCGCGGTGCTTCTAGAAGAAGAAAATCAAGACCCAAGAAAATTTATAAGCAAAATGAGGCAATAGAAAATTATTCCAATTCGTTCCACGTCGAATCTAGTGCAAAATGTGGAACGTCGCACGATGAGAGCGATTGGAATGTTTCTAAGAATGGGAAGCCGGGTTTCTCGGCAAATCCTAAAAGCTATGCTAAACAAGCACATACGAATTCACAAAATATTTCTCAAGCATCGAGTTTACTTCACAGTGTCGCTTTCCCACAAGTAACCGAGGAAACAAGTGAAATCTTGAATGGAGATTTAAGGGATCTTACAGACGTTCCCATTTCACCTGAAATGACCTCGCAAGTTCGAAATACCAGTGGACTTTCAACTGCCAACGTCAAGGAGCTTCTCAATTCAATTGGAGATTCAAACGCTATTGCAGGGCCTTCCGGCATCAGTATGCACGTGCGGAGGGATCTGGAAAAAAGAAAATTTAGTTGCGATTTGTGTGACAAGGAATTTGATTTTAAAATTCAATTTGACAATCATTATCGAAGACATACGAGCGAAACGCCTTTTGTGTGTGATGTATGTAAAAAAGGATTTACTCGGAAAGGAGATCTGGTCAGGCACTTCAGAACACACACAGGCGAGAAGCCTTTTGTGTGTGATTTATGCAAAAAAGGATTTACTCGGAAAGAAGTTCTGAACAATCATTACAGAACACACACAGGCGAGAAGCCTTTTGTCTGTGATGTATGTAAAAAAGGATTTACTCAGAAAGTTGATCTGGTCAGGCACTACAGAACACACACAGGCGAGAAAATTTTTGTGTGTGATATATGTAAAAGAAGATTTACCTGGAAATATCAACTGGAAACTCATTACCTGATACACAGGGACGGGAAACCTTAGAAATGCTGTGTGATGTATGAAGAAATAGAAATTCTGGAAAAATGTGCCGATGTAAAGCTGTGTTTGTGGAAAGGCTTTCGCTCAAAAGAGCAACTACAACTCGCATTTCAATTTCATACACACGTACGAAAACACCCATTTAAAATCAGGAATTTTGTCGTTTTTTCATCTGATATCGCAGGAATTTAGGAACTGTTTTATGTGAGAATGACTTATTTTTTTCATTATTGGATTAAATCAATTTGTGATTGTTGTCATTTTCAGCTTGGAGATATTCAGAAACTTCATACCAAAGATATTTGTGATTAATGCGTGTTTAACAAGGTATTCTTTTTTAATACCTCAGTAATTGACAAATGAGAATTCCTATTGAAGTCTATTTTTTGCTGTTAGAACTTAAATTTCCGCAAAAACCATTCGAAATATGTTTATACTTTGCCACTATCTACAATTTTCTGTTCAGTGCAGGGAAATGACATAAAATCTCTTTTGTTTTTATTTCAAAATGACGCATTTCTAACTCTTTAGGAATGCTTTAATTTTTACATTGAATTTTATTTGATTCTGGTAATATTTTAACTGCATACGATTTTTTTTTTCAAAATTGTAGTACAGAATGGAAAATTTTAAGTCTTTATTCATGCGAGAAATTCTTATTCTGATGAATATTTTCAATATTGTGATTAGTTAACATAAATATAATTTGCTATTTTTGAAACAATGAGTGATATACGAACCACATATTTATACTTTATGAAACTGGAAATCCATTTTTTAAAGTTTTATAGGAAATCTTGGAATATATATTTCACTTTCTTCATATATTGTAACATTTTATTTGATGACAGATATGTTTATGTTGCGATTGTTTTAATAAAAGCTGCTTTATGTTATACAATAGACCTTCGTGTATATTTGTAATTTTTTTCCATTGCGTAATTCTTAGAAAAAGGTTAAATTATTCAGATTATTATCAATACTTCTCTTATTAATATTTGAAACATGTTATTACTAGAAAACCACCTGTCATTGTATGACGGGTGGAAATTACCTCATCATTTGAGAGATTTCCCGTCAAATTTGACGTGTTTAAATAGATATCTAAGCGAGAGAAGTGTTTAACATTTATTGAAAACAAATAAAATAAACTACGTTTCATGACAGGAATTTTTTTTATTTACATATTACTTTATTCTAAGAAACCTCTTGGTAGACAATATTCCATGTGAAGTATTTTTCGTTGTTTAACAATTTTCCTTGTACTTCGGATGTTGTCAAACGTTGACAAAAAAATATTATCAATTTATATCACGATTGCAATCAACAATGAGATGCATCGCGGTGTCGGAACAATATCACGCGCATGATATACCATTGACGTGATATACTACTTTTTATTGAAGAACGGAAATTAATTTGAAATATAGGATTAATATAATTTGAAATTTCTCGGGAAATATTGATCCTAGCGAGATAAATTTTATATCAATCTAAAGGAAAATTTATTTTCACTATTTTAGAGCTATTAAATTTGAAATCGGAAGGAAATTAACTTTTTAAATTTAAAATTACTGAAATTTATGTGCTGCAATAATGAAATAATGCTGTTTAACCTCTCTCAGTGCTTTGGTGCGAATTTTATTGTTGGTAACGTCAGACCGTTACCGGATCATTGAGAGACTTATCTGGGATAATACTATTATATTAGTATTATTCTCAGATAAGAAATTTCTTTAGCTACAATTTGCTATAATCATATTATTAAAATAGTTTAAAATTAAGGTTAGGAGTATTATTTTTGATATTTCCCAAATTTTGCCTTAATTGGCCATTGTCTTAATCAAGACCCCCAAAAATTTTATATCAGCAAGTTGAGAGAATGGAGAAAGATTCTATTTCCTTCAACGCAGAATCTTGTGCGAAATGTAAAAGGACGCTTGATGAGAGCAAATGGAATGTTTTTACTAATGTGCTAATGATAAAAAATTGTTCCTCCGAAATTCTTAAAATCAATAACAAACAGGCACATTTTAATTCAAAAAGTATTTATGAAGAATCGAACTTCCTTCACTACGTTGCCTTCCCACCAGGAATCGAGGAAACAAATGATGTCTTGACTGTAGAGTCATGGGATCTTGCAGATGTCTCTAATTTATCTGAATTGGCCACATAGGTTCGTAATAGAGGTGTACATTTGATTGCCAACGTATAGGAGTATCTCAGTCTCTTGAAAGATGCAAATGCTATTGCAGGACCTTCGGGTATCAGTATGGACTTGCTGCGATATCCCGAAGTTTTCCGATTGTTTAAAGCATGGTTTATGGCTAAAAGGCACTTTTTTACCAACTCACAATACTGGTTTTTTTCTATAAAAAAATTTCCTGGATAAAATTCTATAATGTGAAACACAGATGAATTTTAATATATTACTATACGGATAAGGAATAGCCTTCAACATTGTAGGTAAAAATATGGTGTTCTCAATCTTACAAACAGAGCTAAAAAGATGCAGCCTCAAGTGAAAAACATCCATTAATTGTTATTTTTTTATCAGCCCTCAGGCTGAAATCTATACATTGTAAATTGATTTAATAAAAATTTCATTATGTATCCTATTGGCAACTACAGGCATTAGATGTTCAGTCTTATTCTGAAGATTTTAGAAGACAAAAATGTATATGTTGCTTAAAGGCAAACGCTGGGCCTTTAACCCTCCAACTGCCTAATTTTTTTGAATCACTATTTCGATGCAACGTCTTAAAACATGTTCAAATACCGTTGAAACAACCTAATTGTTATTTACAAGCAGGGCTTTATTAGTATAATATGATTCAAAGTTTTAAAAGTACTAAGTAAACCCATTAGATGGGGAAATCGCAGGATGCAGCAGAAAACAGACTAACTTCCAACCCGTGGAAATCGCGTGTTATGCAGTCAGATGGTTAAGGGTTAATAATCGATAATTGTGTTCTCAACTGGGTTGAACTCAAAATAATATATCATGTCTTTTTCAGCGAGGATGTTCGATGTTAAAATATATTCGACATCTAAATGAATTTTGATATTCTTTGTATTAAGG
>BGPR01047435.1:0-11799 GCA_013235015.1 Araneus ventricosus | reverse complement strand
GCAATCCCTTGGTTAACGTCGGAAAGAGCCAGAAATCGCACGGGGAGAGGTTTATGCTGCAGGGAGGTCGGGGTTGCGGGCAGTCTGTGTTTAAAAGCTTTTCCTAAAGCCAGCCATTCACTTCTCAGACAAACTGCATATTTTAGAACGTGAGAAGGAAAAGGCCATAAAAATCTATGGAAATCAGCCAAATGGCTTGTGGTTGTCGGAATTCCGTCTGGACTGAAATCGGAGCGAAAAACGCTGGAGTTTAAAATCTCGCTTCAAAGGGACCCTCAAAGAAGCTAGCGAAAAAACAATGCCTTGCGTAGATTGAAGCCTCATTTTGAGGGTAGCATAAATTAAAATCAGCTGACTGGGGAAAATCGAAGAGCGATTAAGGGGGCATACGACTGTTGAACCTCGAAAATTTTCGATTTTATGAAAAACATATATATATCATTTAACTGTCTTTTCTGAACACTTTAAAACAATCCGCGTTAAAAATTCCTATAATTATGAAAGTTTTGAAGGAAAATGTATCGGCTATTTAACGTACACATTGAATACGGCCATATCTTTAAAGAGCTATATCTCAAATGTGTTTTTTTATATTGCGCGCACGATATCTCAACAACTATTGAATACTTTTGCATGAATTTTTTACTGAATATGTATTGTGCTATTTTCTACAAATTAAACCACAGTTTTGTATATATTTTCTCCAAAGAAGTTATTTTGGGGGGGTAGAAAAGTTTAAATTTTAACATTTTTATTTTAATTTGGTATATAAAATAGGAATTAAATTTAAATGTTAATAAATTGAGGTTCAATTTCTGAAACAGACTACTTGGATTACTTAGAAGCCCAAAATATTGTGTTTAGATATTTTATCCGTAATCATGCGCGCAAGGTGACTATCTCATTTTTTTCTCCAAAAATTAGACCCATATTAATTACTCTCTCTAAATAAATACATATCAGTATTAAGATTCGAAAGCGCGTGTGCAATAACAGAAAAAACAGATTTTTCTAGAAAAAAAGTTAGATTCTGAAATGTTTTGTTTAAGAGACGTAATGTATCGAATTTAGCAGTTTCCCCCCCCCCCATTTTGCAAAGGTTTAAATGGCGTATGTTCCCTTAACAAGCGGCTGTACAGAGGGGAAGAAGACCGCTCCCTCCACCTTCGTTCAGAGTTAGCGTCCTTTTAAATATCAAGTGAATGGCGTGCCTGTATTTTTCAATTAAAATGGGTGAAAATGGCATGGCTATCCTTCAAGCGAATGGCCGTCTTAAGAAGAATTTAGAGGCAAGACTGCGTCTGTGGGCCATTATCCTCATTAAATTAATCCTATGATCTAAGAATTTATATTAATAATTATAATAATTTTATAATATAATTAATTATATATAATTAATATATATATTAATATATAATATTTATATTATATAATTAATATATATATATAATATATATATGAAACAACATTTCCATTGATGTTGTGTTTATCCAAATTCAAAAAAGATGCAGTCGTTTAAGGCCAAAACTGTTTATTCCAGAAGTAAAGCATAATCATATTAGTTATAGAGTACTCTATGATAAAGATTTTTAAAAGATTATTGAAATAATAAAGCCCTGGCCAGGAATGAAGAATTACGCTTAAAACGGCGTGACTTGCACAGTGCGTTACATGATTACGAAAGAGGAAATTACGCAGACGCGGAGAGGTTTTATAATACCAAAAAGGGAAAAGTACCGAAGTTGAGGCTCTAGAAATGTTGCGACTCTTGCGAGTCTAGTTAGAGTAGAAGTGTTTTTTTATCATAGGATTGAAGTAGAAATAATTCGTTCGTAATTAAAAAATAACTGTCGTTAAAAAAGATTTATTTTAAAGATGGGAAAAATTCTTAGTCATTACATATATATAGATATTAATATATAATATATATTATATAATATAATTATTATATAATTAATAATTATAATAATTATATTAATCCTAAGGTGTGTCCATGTGGGAATTAAGCCATGTCTATAATTTAATTACAGTTCGAGAAGAAGCAGAAGAAGTTCGCTTCGAGAAGAAGCGGAAATGTAAGGATACTGACAACGATAAGAAATAATTGTTCCGGAAGAAATAACGAGTAATAAACTCGCAAAGTAAGTATGTAAGGTTAAACTTTTGTACTTTTTCCAAACTTCTCTTTACCTAAGGCACTTCAAAGCCCTCTTTGACCTTAGCTAATGAGTTGAACTACCCGCCACGCTGATGTCGTGTCATCAGATAATTTTGCTCTTAATACGAGCGTCACAGCCTGTTGTTTTTGGATAACCCTATTTGATACGGACTGATGTGTTCCGAAGCTTTACTTTTCATTATTATTTATTTACTTTACATAAGACTCAACAGTTTTGCGGCCAGTAAAAGCCAATCTCTACCAACATTTTTAAAGAGTTGAAAACATAATCTATAATGCACTGATGGAATGTAATAAAGTGTTGACCTCTATTTTTTAAAATTATTAGTATCATTTATTTCTGCCTTTTATCGGATTTTTTTATTTACAGCTCATGCGACTTCGAGGAATTTTGTTGCGGATTTATCGATTTTGAAAAAAAATTCGTTGGTTTTGGTGGTAGCTTTAAAAAGGTTTGCTGCATTTCAAAAAGTTTTCGCTTTAGACCGAAAGATGCGATTTGTGTAGCGACATGTATGATAATGACCAGGTTCGGAACATTAGAATATTCATATTATGGTCGAATGATTATGCGGGGAAAAATAATAAGGTAACCAAGGACGAATACCGACCCACCTCAGATGTTATATAAGTAAAACTAAATATTTTTATCTCAAGGTCAAGCGTCTTCCTATCTTGGTTAGACAGGAACAAAAGTAAAACAATAGAAAGTAGAAATTCTGTTCATGTATAATTCGAAGGTAATGGGAGAACAGCTTTTTAAGTATTCGTCTTCCATCTTTTTGACAACTATTAGTCGCGATAATTTATGCAATTTATGTTAACGGAAAATGCGTATTGCATCTTAAGAAGGGAGATGAGAAAAATATGAGTAGGTATTTAAGATTTTAATGCATTTTCAAAACAGAAAAATGATTACTCAACCCCTAACTTCTGTAACGTATAATTAATATAGAGTATTTATAGACCTTTTGAAAACAGGATATTATTTTTCTTTGTGGTTCTGTTGTTCTACAAAGCAACTGCTTTTCCTAAATCTGCTTCTGCAATTTCACACACATTTAAAAAATTCAAAAGTAAAGAAATCCAGAGTTTTCATAGGACAACTACGAGGAGTGTAAATAATGAAGATATAAATTCATAGTATTATTTTAAGATAATTTAAGCTGTGTTTGATAGGTTTTATCCACGATCAATCATGGTCAAAATGGAAATATTTCTCAGTTTTTGGGAAGCAATAGTTCGCAATGTCTACTTTTCTATGTGCAAATACTGACGAAATTCATTTCAAATTAAAAGTGGATGTTAAATTTGTAGTTATGGAGAGCTGGTGAAGTAAAAATAATATAATTTTAATAAGACACTGTGCCTTACGTGAGGAAAATTGCAAGTAGAGCTAAAACAATAATTTTAAAAAGTCTCTCTTGATATATATGTACGGAAGAAAGGAAAACATTTTTTGTTCAGTGTTGATTTTAATACTTAAATTTCAAAATAACATTATTTTTCTGCATATTTATATCAAAACAAATCTTCCTTTTTTATTGTGAAGCAACTGATGATTTATGTTTGATTTTTACTGTTGTAGTGCACCCATGCTGCGCCATCTTTATCTGTGATGTATATAAGTCAGTGTCGACCTCCGGGCTATGGGAATTCCTTTGGTCTAGTGGTTAAGATACGCGACTCCGGACTCAAAGTTTTTAGGTTCAAAAGCACCTGCCTACTAAAGTGGTGACTACCGGATGAAGAATACGCACCAACTACTTTCTGTCCCACTAATAAATGGCAGCACCACAAATCACATCAATTCCAACTTCTACTATATGCGACAGAAGGTAGCATGACAACTCCTACAGCAAAAGCAGCTCTCCCATTTCAAAGTCTATGACGCATTTCATAGCACAAAGCCTGCACGTGGCTGCGCACAAACAATTGGGGCAGCAATCTGCGCATATACACGCAACACACGGTAGTACAATTATAGCTTCATTGATTGATATCAAGCAAGCTGGGGGTTGCTCATGTAGTGCACCCGTGCTGCGCCATCCTATTCTGTGATGTATATAAGTCGTTATCTACCTCCAGGCAATGGGAATTCCTTTTGTCTAGTGGTTAAGATACGCGACTGCGGACACAAATATCTTAGGTTTTAAACCATATAAAAAAATAACAGCAGTCCTCCCAAGCACATTTCAACTTTGCTTAGAAAAATAAAAACTATACTGAGTGACACCTTCTAAAGCCGAAACTGAATAACACCTTAAGAAGCATTTTTGTGTTGTGTCCATCCATATTGTTTGAACGAATATTGATGTAGGTGCATTGAAACGAAATATGAGTTACAACTAATGCTTGTACACAACTTATTTTGATAATAGTTTCCAGAATCTTTAAAAAAAATCGGATGGGCTGACCACTCCTGTAAATCCAATTTTAAAAAATTATGTAAACTAATTTTAAATTGTTGAAACCTTCAACGTCCATATCGATGAGGAGTTTTAATTTTGATCGAAGCCGTTCTGTCTCATAGTTTACCTGAAAATTATAAAATCTTGCAAACCTATATGACTCCCAGTTTAGTGTAGTAACTAATGTGCGCCTGAAAAATGACTGAATGATATTATCTAGAAAGGCTGTTATCAAACTCGAAAGCTTTCTGTTCTTGTTTTCAGAAGATTAGAAACAGAAACAGATATAATATCTTTATCATTTAGATTAATGTATTAAAAGACAAGGTACCAACGAAACAGCAAAACATATTAAACTGAGATATGCGGGAAGCAGATTAATAAACAATACATTCAAGAAAATTTAAAGTATTTCAGTACATTTTTCATTATTACTATCTAGTTAACATTTTGTTCATTTTTCATTATTACTATCTATTTAAAATTATGGATAGTAATTATTACCGTTTTCTTTCCATGAAGGTATATTTTTTGCTCAAAGGAATTTAATTGCTAATTTTATATGCCTAGTTCCTTTTCTGTGATACTGGGTTGAATAAATGACCAACAACACAAACGTAAAAATAACAAGAAATGTTCAGACAAATTTTTATTTTCATTACTTTGACATCATTTTGAAGCAAAAGTTTGTAATAAATAAATTACAGTTACGAGATACACTACAATTAAGACTAAGATACTATTAAGAACTTGCATATTACTCTTTTTAAGCCATAAAATAAAGAATCGATGGATAAATTTATGAAATTGGAACTAAGCCAGCATTTCAAAGCCTTCAGCATTTACAATCAAGAGAAAATCCTTTTCCACAAATATAAGCTACGGAATCTCAATTCTCAGGAATAAATTTTATAGTATAATTTTCATTTCTTAATCATTTGATTAAACAGATTACAGGTTGATTAAACAGAAATACATTTCTATTAATGATTATTGCCATCAGATATGAATGTTATATTTCTTTAGGACTCTCTCTCTCTCTCTCTCTTTCTTTCGTTTTCCTCTCTCTATATATAGAAAATGATTTCGTTGTTGAAGTCGTTAAGTAAGGAATAGGCCGAGTTATTAACAATTTTTTTTTATTTATTATGGGAGAGTGGCGGAATATACGTACATCTCGTATGAAAGTTTCAGGTCAAAAGAGCACGGAAAATCCCTGAGTTCTCTCAGATAGGGGAAATATTGTCTATTTTTAGTAAATTACGTAAGTGTTTTAGGGAAAAGTATAGCGCCAACAAGTCTCTGATTTCGCGATTTATGTGGGCGCGGGGAGACGATTAAAATATTCTTTTATTAATAAATATGCCAAAACATAAGATTTACTACACCTCCAGCGCGGCAAATAAAACGAAACTGGAGTTTAAGAAAAGTTATTTTGGAATATATTAATATTGTACTAAGATTGTAAGATATATTGTGACAAAATCGACTTGTGGGTGTACGTGAATGCAGTCCAATAAGCAGGATTAAAAAAAATAAAGCTCTTTATTTTACAAATATTCCAAGCAAAGAAACGTAGCACAAGTATTAACACAGCACTATTAAAAATTCACAACAGAGACTATCTATAAATCTCAATGCAACGCTCAAAGTTTCTTGCTAGCTCACCAGCTTGTTTGCTGATCAAATTCCAACTGACTCTTCTTGGCTTGAGAGCTTGCCTTTTATACTTTTCAGCAGGAAGTGACTTCATTACGTAGGAAGTGACTTCATTACGTAGGAAGTGACATAATCTCTAGAAAGTTCATGAAACCAGTAGAAATAGGTTGAAAGTTCGAGGTCCTACTAGAGAATTCATTTTGTCGCCAAAGTCGCCAAAATTGTCGCCAAATTTATCGTCAAGTCGCCAAGATTAGCATCTCAGGGAAACGACTTTATAGCTTTGTAACAATATAATATTAGAATTTAAAGTAAAATTAAGTGAGATTATATATATATATAATTATAAGTCATTAAATAACAAAAGCAGGCCGAATTATATTCTAATTTTTATTTTATTATGGGAGAGTGACAGACATGCGTGCATATTAGTTGAAGTTTTTAAGCCAAAAAAAACAGAAAACCCTGCTTTTTCTCAGGTAGGGATTTAACAGATAGACAAGTGATCAAAGTGAAGGGAATAATAGCTATTTTTAGTAAATTACCTAAGTTTTTTAGGAGAAATGCATGGCGTCAAGGAGTCCCTGATTTCGAGGTTTGTGGGCGCGTGGGGAGAGAGAGAGAGAAACGATTAAAATAGTCTTTTAGTAATAAATATGCCAAGGCCAGAGATTTAATATACCTCCAGCGCGGGAAAAAGAAGACTTTAAAATATATAATATTAGAATTTAAGGCAAAATTAAGTGAGATTATTACATATATATATATATGAACTTAATAGCTGAATTGTTAAGAGTTTTGTTTCCATTCAATTTTGTTTATTAAGCATCTATTAGAAAATTATTTTATACAGAATCATACAAATGAATTAACTAAAATTCTCGATGAATAATTTTATCGTCATAAATGAACAACAAATATTTTTCAACGAAAATTCAATAGCCCTGTTACTCATAAGTTTCAAGCATTTGTGGAATAGATTATCGGAAAGCATTAATATTGACCTTTTTTCTTGAACATGAGCATTAAATGACTTTCTTACCAAACTTACATAAAATGCAAAATGTTTCGTGGTTTCGGTGGACTCGCAGCACTTGTGACTAAGAGGCATTAATTCAACATCTATAGATAATGATAAGCATATTCTGTGAATAAAACTGTATGGGTGGAAACAGGTAACCGCGTCTCTGCATAATATGTTCTAACCAGGAAGTCGCTGATATATAGCTAATGTTTGGCAAAATGTTAGTAAAAATATGACAACTGCAAAGTCGCGTATAAATATTGTTGCGAAAATGGCCCAGTGGGTGGACGTGAAAACAGTCCAACTAGCAGGTTAATGGAGAAAGACGATTTATTCAGAAATATTCAGGAAACACGAAGCGCAGGTAACAGGAACAGTTGTACTTATACAGATTATCTACACAAACAGTCAAATCACTAGCAATAACAGTAGCAGCACTTCCGGATCTAGCAGCACAAACAGACAGCAATTCACTAATGAGAACAGCAACGGCACTTTAAATACCAATCGGCGTCTAACAGCTTACTAGCTCGTACAGCGGATAAAACTCCACAGAGAGATTCCAAAGACGTTCGAATTCCAAAGGCGATCTCAGTCGTTCTACACGTTCAAAGTTGATCAACACACTACTGCTCTGTGATCCGAGCACGATCCGTTTATAGTCTCTCCGACAGTCCGTGACGTCACATGGAATCATCTATATAAATCCGGATCTCCGCTCTAATAGAGATTTCGAGAAAATTCCAGCATTTTTGAGGTCACTCATTTCGTCGCCAAAATGGTCACCAAGGTCAGGGGCTCAGGCCTGGCTGCTGCCGGTCATTCCATATTTACTCCTGTAAAAATCTTTTCCCAACCATAAGACTAACATTGTTGGGAAGCGACTTTCCATTTTCGTAACAATATACAATTTTCATTATAAATTTTTTCTACTGGTATTCTAGGAACATTCTCGGGGTCTTTTTGACAGTTTCTTGAGGAATGAACATCTCATTTTCACTCCGTTTTATTTTTAATTTAGATATTTAGAATGATAATATTCTATAATGGTTTATCCCATAACGAATTTCACACATATTTTTAAGTCTTTTTTGTTTCTGAAGGATACGACAATTAAATATAAATGTCAAATGTATTTCTTTTCTTGCTCCCATATCGTCGCAATTAGTACTTAATGATAGGGAGGAATGTCTGGCTTATAAAATAAAAATTACAAGCGATGGAACTATAAATATAAAGTATGTTACTGCAGGTACAAATGTCTGAAAATATTTATTTAAAGTAGAAGGTGGAGTACCGGTCGCAGAAAAGTTCAGTGAAAAAAATTTCTTTTATGAAGAGTTGATGATAGTTTGAATTAAAAAAAAGCAGTAAATTCATTATAAAATTATTGAATTCCATCTTTATAATTAATAAGAGCTGAACTAACTTTGATTTCAATCCTTTTAATTAATACAATTATCAGGGAAATCTGCAACGCTAAAACTCAAATTCTTTCTTCAGTAAAAATCATCTTGCAACTCAATTATCAGGGAAATCTGCAACGCTAAAACTCAAATTCTTTCTTCAGTAAAAATCATCTTGGAACTACCTTTAGATATTTTTAAAATGTACTCAAATAATAAAAATTCATAGATATCGTTTTATATAGCAATTATATCAACATCTTAAATACAGATTATTAATAAAAATATTATTAAAATACATTAATATCAAAGGTTTGTTAATGCATGTAGAAATATGTAAAAATATAAAATCGAATTGTTAGCAGAAAGGAAACACGACGGCTTATACATCTGAGATTTCTCTTTTTACAGCAGCGGTGATATAAATTTGCATTGTATTTATCTTTGGAAAATAGCGCAAAATATAATGATAGTCTAGTTTAAGCTATGCGCAAACAATGGTAAGGAGCAAACAAGATGATAAAAGCAGGCGTTTAGAAATTCTAGGCACATAATTTGAAAGTTACTTTGAAGGACATTTAACATCCGTTTGCAAGATAGTGCTACGCCGTGAACAACGTGCTTTACATTTTTACTTTCTCGTATACAAAGAGAAAGTTTTGCAATCATCAAAAAATTCGATCTCGAGATTTTGACGAATCTCCACGTTTTAGACCTCCCTGAGTCCGAAAAACACAATTTTCGAATTATGTCTGTGTGTGTATGTGTGCCAGCCTGTGTGTGTGTCTGTCTGAGTGTGCGTCTATGTGTCTGTCAGTGAATACGATAACTCGAAAACTGTTAGATATGAGGGGATGAAATTTGGTATGTGATCTTTACACATAATTTGTAGGTTTCTATCAAATTTTGGACAAAATCCGATAAAGGGAAGTCTGTTTGTTTGTATGTCCGCGGTCATGTGAACACTGTAACTCAAAAACTTGAATAGCTAGATTGATAAAGTTTGGTACACGGCTTTATCGTCATGAATGTAGGTCCGTATAAAATTTTAGGCCAAATCCGTCAAAGGGTTGACTGTCTGTCGGTCTGTATAATTTACTATTGAAACAATCCGTTATCTCCACACGCATGCGTACTGGAAGCAATCTTCTATGCACGCGAAAGCTATGGAGCGAATTACGTCAGTTTGTCCTTGAGTCCCGCAAGAGCGGAAAATCGGTACGCATCTCTTTGAATTTGATTCTTTACCTAGATATTTTTCAATCACTGTAATGAAAAACCTTCTGATAGTCATTGGACACTGGGTAACAGTAGGTTCGAATTTTTTTATCCACGCGGGGGAAGGGGAAACGGCACCTTTTGGGGAAGTATACGAGAAAGTTTAGGGGAGAATACTCCCGCTGGTTTTTCTAAAAATCAAGCTTATTTACAACTGAATCAATTTGAAATTCAAAATGAATTGTTTTTATCTGCGATACGAACAACTTTATTAATAATAGCAAATTGTAATTGCTCTTTTTTCAAATGGAAGGCGATTTATTCTTGATCTGATCACCAAAATGTGCAAGAGTAAAAACAAAATAGAAAGAGTCTAAAAGTTGGTTGAACTTGTTAATAAAACTCAATTTTTTAAATTATAAAACAAACTGAGAAATTGCAGGGAGCAACTACCATTACACTTATGAAGTTTTTTCCTTTTTCTAATGCTACGCTGCGAATCAACTATCTTTTCTAAAATGAACTTAAAATATTTCTTATGCTCTTTATACTGAAGAGAAACGAAGACTAGCATGTCAAAGTAAAATTCTCTCTAAACTATATTTTCTGTTTGCTATAAGTGGAGAAATTTAAAATCATCTTAAAATTGCATTAATATCCGATGATAATCAAGATCCCTACTTAAATTATTTTGCTATATTTCCAAAGTTTTACAGAGGAAATAGCTTGTATTCCTGACTTTAAAAGGTGAAGGATTCCACTTATATACATTTCAATTTTCGAGTGATAAACACATATAAAAGAAGAAAATGCGAACATACAATTCGAAGAATTCATTAAATTATTTAATAAAGCAATATTTTACTCTTTTTCAATCCAAAAACAAAAGAGTGATCAATCTATCTAAACTTCAAATAAATTTTAAAATATTTATTCCACTGTTTGAAATATAGTAAAACAATAAAATGAATTTAGAAAGGTAATTATTTATCATTAAAATACAGACCAAATTCTGTGGGCTTGTTTTTTCCGTATGCTTAGAACTTTACTTCGTAATTGTGATACCTTATTCGGTGTAATGAAAAGCTAACCAACTTTTTCTTTTCATATAAAAATTTCAAAACGAGTGGAATCTAAACTCAATTATTTCAAGACTCTACTTAAACCATTGTTTAAAAATTAAAATAACGTAAAATTACAAATTAAACTTAGAATTATTGAAAAAACATACCAGATTTTCTTTTCTGTATGACTAACACAACAATCTTTTAACTGGAAGCAGTCAAGTCTTCTCAGAAGGGTTTTTAAGTTACTACCTCACAAGTCAGTTCAGAATCGAATGGATTAATTACTGGAGCTCTTTTCAAGTTCCTTTACATAATACTTGATTTAAACGAGTTATTAACTCTTTTATTTTATTTCCCCCATCTTTTTATAAACCGCCTCCAGCGATTTTCTTTTCTAATAAAAGTCATTCTACAAGAATTAAAATACATTAAACATGAATGGAGTCTTCTTATGTAAATCAGCGATAAAACTTCGGTTTCTCAGAGATAACTATAAAATTAAGCATGCGGGAACATACTCGGAACTACGCCTTTAAAATGACTTGTTGAGTTTTGTCAGCAGGGGTGAAGTGGAGGAGGAACGCTCGGGAACGGAGTCCAGGCACCGCATTTTTTTCATGAGAAATAAATGAGAAACCAGCGGGAGTGGTCTCCCCTAAACGTTCTCGTATACTCCTAACACATGTAGAGAAAACTAGAATAATAAAAGACGTCAAATAAACTTCCGTCGCAAGTAAACCAAAGTTGGAACCACGCGTGGTTTGAAGGATCAAAACAAATTCAAATCTTCTGCTCATTCTTTTGCGCAACAGGACCTGGCGAGACTCCCTAAATG
>BGPR01047433.1:0-11799 GCA_013235015.1 Araneus ventricosus | reverse complement strand
AGGGCGGGCATAGAGTGGGCTAAAAGGTTTGGATCAGTTAAATGGTTATTTGGGTTTTTATGGCACAAGGGCCAAGATTGGCCAAGCTGCGCCAAACTCAGGATCAGTTAAATGAGCGTCCCATTCTCATGCTACACCAGGGCTATTTAGCTTGCAACTTGTGTGCGGGCAGGTACCTCATGTCCCCGGACTTCCAATAAACTCGCGAACATTTCATCCCCGCCATCAGATGTAAACCTTAAATACAAGGCAATATTCCTCGGAATGCAGAGGACTCTGCATAACTGAAAGCTTCTGTAATGATTTCCTAAATTGCCCACAATTTTAAAAAAATGGGTATGCATCGTAAAGGAATGATTTTATCTTCAATAAGAAATACTATGGTATCTTTCAGAATATGCAACTAGAGATTTAGGATCTTCAATATTTTAAAAGCTGTTTATTAATTTCAGATTTCTCTTGCCATTAAAATAGGATTTCGCTTCGGATAATTAGAATTTTTCATTTTGATTCTTCCGAGAATTAATCTACGTTTAGCGCCCCCGGTTTCATTTTTGACAGAAAAACATGACATCAAGACTTATGCAGCAAATTTTAAATTTAGGGCGACATACCGAGGTTTTTTGCAAGAATTCCCAATTCAAAATATTTTCCTTGTAATGTGGGCCTAAGCTTTATAATCGCGATGTACTTTAAACGCGGTAGAAGTGTGTTGATTTGAAAAATGTTTTATTTATCTTCCTACGACTAGAAACAAATCAGTAAATTTAAAATTTAAAAAGACTTGATGAAAGAAAAGACTAAAGTATATTTCAATTTAAGTGCCATGTTTCCTTAGATATGCTGGTACCAGGAAGTCATTAGACGATTAAGACGTAATTATATTTTTCATACTTGCAAAGGATTTCTGCAATAAACTTCCGTTTTTTTTGTTTTTGTTTTCATTTGAAAAATGCATATTCGAACAGAAAGTGGCCGAGTTAGAAGTTTGAAAAAGTTTTACGACTTAGACATTCGGTTTCTACAAAGTGGGTTCCAAAGTAAAGAAAGAGGTTAAACAGACTGCCAGAAACAATAGAAAAACAAGGCTACGGACTGATTGAATGTTTCGCCTCTCCCTTGGAGCCGACAAGTAATCAAGAATTATCCCATCCGTTGCTGTCGGTGCTGGGAAATCTGTTCTGCTACTCAAGCTACTTTGAAAGCAAGCACTGTCTAAACAGCTCCGGTCGTACCACACAGAATATCCACAATCCACTCCTATATCGAAATAAATTGATTTTAAATTATTAAAGCGCATACGAATAGTTCAAGCCATGAAACTGGTTTCTAGCTGGTGTGTAGTTGGAACCTACAACAGGACATTTTTTTCGTGAGCACATTCAAGAAAGAATTCATACAGTTCCAAAAGAATGTGTAAAATTCCACAGCAAGATTCGCCATTTTCGAGTAAATTGGAAATGAACAATATTCAAATCAGCTGGGCGTCAAATTAGAGCACGTCGGCAGTTACAGCATTATTTTGAAGGAAACAGAAGCAGCTGGAAATGTAGACCTAGTGAGCGGCGTTCTGTATTTTGATAGTTAAATAATTACATATTTGATGGCAGATTATCGTTCTCCAGTCTAAGTCTCTACCATTTTGTGTACTTAATTTCAAGATCAGTAACAGAAATTTGTCGAATATCGTGCTACACTCTGGAATTTGGCCCCAAAAGCAACAGAGTTTCAAAAATTTCCGAACTCTCATTTTGGGATTTCCTTTACACCTACTCTATTTTAAAAGAACAGAATCGAAACAACGGCTTTCGCTTTCAAGATAAAAATATGTTGATAGAAGTAACCAAATAGAGGACAATTATCTTTCACCTGTACATTCAAGATTTCAAATATCTGTAATTCATCAATGAAATCAGATGATGGGAAAAAAGGAAGGCCAGTGACAGCTGAACGGTTACTCCAGAGATCGACGGGTAACCTCCTGTGGAAATGCAACATGGATTATTTGGGGCATATCTCAATTTACGCAATGCGTTTTAATGCCATATGGGAAGAACATTGAGGTTATGCCGTCATTAGAAAATCGAGCACATGCTTATCTATTTGGGGAAAACAGTAGGTGTGACTAATGAAAATTCAGGTAACTTCGCAAAACCAAATTAGCATTGTTATGTTTTAAAAGTAAAACTATTTTAGAAAATGCAGTTTATTTAAAAAGGTATCTTATTGGATAAGAAATACTTAAAATGCACAGTTAAGTTTCCATGTGCTTAATCTAGATGTAGTTTTGTAACTTCAGATTTAAAAACCACCTTCATCTTATTTTAACAACTTTAAGCAACAAGTCAGTAACAACGCCGCAATGTTATAGACAATCTATAAGAAAGCAAAAATGCAAGCCGATTAAAACGACAACTTGCTTCACTCCATGGAGTGAAATTAAATTTAGCTGCTACCAAACGCAAGATACGGCGTTCGTGTCACCTGAAGAATGAACTTCTTTAAGGCACAAGCGTACCATTATGATGAGAGTTATTTGCCATTAGGAGTATTCGTTTAGACGATGTCGTTAGTTTTGGTTGACCAGGAATCTAACCTAGGAACCTAAAAAGGCATTCCCCAGCCGCTTAGATTTCTAAATTTTTTTACATTGAATTATCCACTTAAATCATTTAATGTGTAAACAAGTTATAATATATAAAATACCAGTGAAATAATTTTAAGTAACATTCTTTGATTCCTTCAGCATTTGGTTTCTGAAAGAATATTTATAGAAGCTGATCACCATTTTTAAACAATATAGCAATTTTATCAAGCTTTGTGCTAGACAAGACTTCCAGAATTAGCAATAAATTATCAAGTTAACAACTCAAACACAATTTATATGTTCATAAAGATACACATGAGGCAATGATGGAATATTTTACCAACCGTTTAAAATATTAACAGACTTGGGATTTAAACATTATGAAATGCTAGAATTTATGGTTCATAAATTACAGTAATCAGCTACTACGTTTTCAAATGATGCGATGATATTTAATTATCAGATGAGGTATTCATTCACACTCAAGAGGCTCTTAATTATTTTCTTTACGATTCAGCAGCACCCCGCGTTTCTACTTCGCACAAGTTTCTAGAGAAATTGACACCAAAACTAAGGTGATTAAGTAAATTACCTCTTTCATAAATTTTTAAGCGCGGGTGTAAAACTTTTCGACTGGAAAAATACTGTCGTTGAGATTGAACTTTCTATTTTAGAACTGTTTAGAACATTAACGAATTATTAATACCATGGCATTAAACAGCACAATAAATTCAGCAACATATATTCAGTTGAATTTGATCAGGAGAAAAGATTCGCAATAAGCTACAATTTCATGTTGTCCAATGATGAGAATTTTGCAGATGGTTCCAATATAAACGAGAATGTGGGAAGCAGCCTTTTGGGTTCTTCAAAACATGAAAAATGTCAGATGGCACAACTTAACAAGAAATTTGTATTCCAGGCTAAACTTCTCGCATTGCATTGTGCAGTTGACTGGACAAGCCACCAGAAAAATCTACTTAACATTCGGAGTGATAGTGAATTAAGTTCAAATTTCCTGAAATTATACAAGACCTCGAATTTAGAAAACCAATTTAATCAGAAGATAAAATATTCACATTTTAGATGGATTAAGATCATTATTTGTCATCGAGGGAATTAAGATGACAACATTTTACCAAGTAGACTACAATAGAAGTTATGAAAATCCAGCACTTAATCCCGTGCAGTTACCTGAAGAGAGAACCAATGCAACTCTTCATCAATGATCGATCGAAAAAGGGAGTGGGATTGAAATGCAACAGGAGGAAAACTCCTCATAAATGTTTGAACAATATCAACCCAATGGCAAGGAAATGAGGTCATGTTCTGCAGATGACAGTGGTCCTTTTTCATCTTGACTCAGACGATTTAGTCAGTATATTATAGACATGTACGGGTTTGGCATGGAGTGGGAAATCTGCATTCAAACATCTGTCCCTTCACCACCTCATTTGAGGAAACAAGCACCGGACCTTGAAACCATCTGGTGGAAAAACCTTTGCTTACCACTTTAGGACGAAGAGTCTGTTGCTCATGAGATTTGTAGGCATGAAGATCTCCTCGGCAACAGCCTTGGCAGCTGATGCCACTTCCCCACCTCAGTGACTACCATTAGCAAGAACTGAATCCCAAAAGAGCTCCTGATTACATATACTAGAGACGAAATCGCAATTTCTAGGGACCATATCTTTACCAAAGGAATGTTTATTTTTCTTAGACTTACCCTCGGAGGTTTCGCACCTTCATCTGGATTTTTCCCTCGAGTTTTGATGAATCCAAATACTCAAAATATTTGCGTTTTTCACATTATGTAATTAATCCGGTATTTTGTCTTCAGTAGTTTTGTTTCTATGTTGCCTTCATTCCTTGCATCATTTAATTTTCCTGTAATTGAGGTTTATCCTCGGGTCCCATTCATTCTGTTCAAAGCCCCAATGCGGTTACGTGATTCTCGTTTTGTCTCCCGTTTCAGAAAGGTTCGACACTTCCTCCTGCGTATGCCCATCTCCATTGTTTGAGATTATTCAAGATTCTATGTAAAGGGTCATCTAGGATGGGTGTTTAGGGACCAATTGAACGATTAGCTTAATTGTATTTTACACTTTCTCTGTAATAATGCGTTACGACTATTCTTAAACAATATACTTATAATTTATACGACTGCTATAAACCTAACGTGCCTGTTGCATTTGCTGTTTAGTAGAATAATTATGTTTTTCTTTGTGAAAGATTTTACACCATATTTAGGCGAGCTGCAGTTTGTTAATTTGTTGAAGCTACAGTATCGATACAAATCTTGTGTCAAAGAGATGCAACGTGTGAGGCGTTTATGAATTAATCTTCGAAATAGTTAAATAGGTATAAATTTTCCTCCATAAGCTAGTCCTACGAGATTTTAATTCGTTTACAGTTCCATTGGAATAAGACTAGTTAAAGGTTAGAGTAAAAATAAAACCGAATTAAAGGAATACAAGTTTTTAAAGAGCGTGTTCACTTTTCTATATTAATTTAGTGCGAAGGTTCAATTTTAGATTTGGTTGCCTAAAGACCAAGTTGCTTCTAATGCTGGTAGAAGTTAAGCTTCCTTATATTATTCTACTTAACCCGACTCATTCTTCCTACACGCTTAATTCCCTCCTGCCGGCCGGCATCCCGCCCTCCGCTTAAAAAATGCCTACCATATTTGCCTCATCCTTTTTTAAAATTCTAAACCTAAATGCCAACATTCCTTGCAAATAGTAAAAAAACTTGAGCTGAAAAAAGTTCGCTCATTAATCTACCTCATCATAACATCTTCCAAATAAAGAAGCCGAACTCCATACTTCCAGCATTAGAGTTGAGGAGAATTTTGGTTTTAGACTCAAGAGATTCCCTTAATTCGGCTATCTACAAAAGTGTATACTCGCAGAAGATTTTTTCCTATCTAGAAATTTAATTGTTCGTTTCAATAGATGCCAAAATTGATCTAGCTGCACCTCATACAATGCATCTCCGTTGACTGAATGAGGAGTCTATTCGGTACGTACATGTGTGTCTAGCTGGTGTAATATAATGCAAATGTTGTTTCTATTTAATTTTGGCATACCTACCCAATTCATGTATCAAAGATTCAGAATTGTGGCATCTTCTGTTGCCTAGTGCAGACTTCGAACATCTAGGTTTGATCTGAAGTAGTTTCAACTAGCTGCTTTCCTAGATTACTTTTAGAGAAACTGGCTCGCATATGCGTTTCACTTGGAAGATAATATTAGTCATCCATCCCGACCTCAACCAGAAATTCGTTGCTAAAAGCGTACAGCTGTTAATTAGTTTGAGCAATGCTAGTTTCAGGGACAGCTAAGTATAAAATCCATAGCATTCCTCCGATTCATGGTTTTCAGTCATGCTATGTCTTAACTCACTAGAACCCCAGTGGATGCAACCAAACTGAAAAACTGCTTTCAAGGTTGAAAGTGAAGTTAAAATTGAAGTCAAACAAAACCCAATCTGTTTAATCTGTTTTGAAATCGATTGAGACGTGTTAGCAATTGTAAGTATTGCACAGTATTTAAATGACTATTATTTTTATCTCAAGCCTTCCTCTCTCAAAACTGCAAAAAAATCGGCTTTAATTCTGCAACGCAGTTCGTCATTACCATGCTAATTCAGAGTACACGAATTTATTATAGATTGTAGTCTCTTCATTTGGTAAAATTGAATTCTAACTTAGGAACATGGGGTGCTGCTGAACTCTGGTTCTGCTGAATAAAATGGATAGTTTTATTATATGAAAGTATCTGGTTTCCCGTCGTAAAACATAAGTCACAGTAAGTAAAATTATAGCAAAATTCTTAATTATAGACAGTTAAATTAAAAAATTCTAAATGTATGAAATGTTCAAGATTTATATTCCAGTATTAAAAGTTAATTATCAATTTTAGAGAAATTTTTATAGAAAAGTCACTTTATTATGACATTAAGCACTTAGTATAAAAATTTGGAATTGATATTCCTTATTCTTTGATAAGGTACTATGGTTGGTAAACTACACCAAAAATATATTTTGTAAGTAAATGAAGTTAAATCACTTAATTTACCCATACATTATATAAATGTTTAAAAATGTACGTGCATCGATGCATGGAAGTCATACACGGATTCCATAAATTGACACATGCAGAATCCCACAGACTTATTGGTATCAAAATAACGATACGTTTCCAGAAGAGTAGGTGTCATCTAATTTGGTAGCATAAGAAACAAGAAATACGGGTGGTTAATCTCAATATTACACTAGAGAAAAGCAGCTGCAACTTGTCCTGTACCTCCTGGAAAATCTCGAAATACAGCTTGATTCTCCTTTTGTAGCCTTCTCTCCATATTCCGAGTTGAGTGTTCTGAACAGGTTGATCAGATGATGGCAGAAGATCTTCAGTCCGCCTGCACCTCGCTGCAGATGGGCATGGTGCGTAGCCAGTGTGGAAGCGTCCTTATCCGGACCTAAAAGAGAAATGGGTTGTACACCATAAAGGAAACACTCAATATCAGAAATATTTTAAACCGTTTCAGTTCTGTTTAAGACCCGCCATTTTAGAAGGCTACCGGCATAGTTTAATTACATTAACGTTCTCTTTTGAGGGTACAAGAGGACTTATGTCAGAATTCGTACTTTTGAACCGAGATCAGAAGAAGGGAACGACAATGAAGCTGGTACCTACCATCTCCGGTCTTCCGCACCACACGAGCAGAAAGACATGTGCACCTCTACGTGCGATTTAGCATGCAAGAGGTCCAATACACGATGGATCTTTAGTGGAATTGAGATTCGAACCTTTACCCCTCCGGCCACGAGCCCTAAACCTTACCACTGCGGCATCTAAAAGACTGTCCGGAAAAGCTCGAGATTTTAAACAAAACCTCTCCTTGGTGCTCCGGAGGAGAGGATTGGTGCATGGTACTTGCATAATTTATATGCATCGAATTTTCGAATTAGGGTAATTACCATTTCCCTATGAAGCGAGAAATTAATTTCAAATCACATTAGATATGCAGCACTAAATAACGTGACAAATTTTGTCAGGATATTACGTGGTTTCCAATTTTTTACGCCGATGCAAAATATAGCAAATTATTAACATTCTTAGGCAAAAAAGAAAATTATGCAGATTTTTAAAAATAGTTAAATTACATTTTATATAAAGATTTGACACGATGTTGCAATACGAAAACTTGCATTTTCGACAAAAATAATTTCCTATTTAGTCTTTCCTAAAATCAGATCAGAAATATTTTTATGCTTACAATTCCTCGATTGAGAGAAAATATGGCATTTCTAGATCAAGGTGTGTGAATATGCTCGACTAGTTCAGTTCACCCGTCATCAAGCATAACCTTTCCACAAAACCATTATTATTATTATCTCGATGATCAGAGGGTTCTCTTTGCTTCCAATTACCTTATTCAGAGAGATCAAAGCCGCACTATTCAAACACATTGTGTCAACGTTTGATGAGGTCAGACTTGAAGCAGTCCACCTAAATTATCTTAAGGAAAAGCCTATTTCTCCTCATAGGTCTGATGATATTATGCTTTGATTTCCGTCATTTATTGAATAACGGTTCACTTTTCAACCCCCAATGGTAAATTAAGCAGCGCAACTGTGCTGCAATTAAAAAGACCTTCCTTTCTTTATAAACCATAGAAATTTTAGATTTATGTTTAGACTCGTTTTTGTTTATAAAGGATTCATTTTGCAATCCAATATGTGCGAATGTTCGGATTTATTCATAATCTCATACTTGCCTATATATTTGTTAATGGCACAATTGAACAAAATCCATTAGAAATTTCCTGCCAATATATTTCTGGCCTTAACGATGTCCTTATCCACGACGGTCTTTCGTTTGCAAATCGGTGCTAACGATCTCGCTAGGTCGAAATGCTGGTTTAAGAGATTCCTTGCGTGCATGTCGAGTACTGGACGAAGAGCCATCCTCAACCGTGGATAATCATTTCGTCCTAGGAATTGGGAAGTCACCCTCTTCAAGATTGCTTTGCCAATTTTCGGTCGGTTGGTTGGTTGTTTCGTGTTTCTTGGCGCAAGAGCCAGTTTTGGCCATACTGCGCCACTCAAATGGTTAGAAACAAAACAGTGTGATATAAACTTTTCATAATCAAGGATACCTCAGATAAAGGAGGAAAAAACAGTCGAGAAGGTAAACTAGAAAGTAAATACGAATACGAAACAGTATATGACTATGAAACAGGCAACGTAATTCCATTTTCAAGAGAGTCATGTATAAACAAAAGGAAGGCGGCTTACGATTTTATTTGCAACTTTGATGAAGTAAACATTTCCAAGTGATCAAATCTAGATACGACGCTGAAAATATGTGTGAGAATTGGTGCAGCCACCAAAATTCCATTTCGGAGACGGCTTGATTCAACGAAGAGAAAATGTTGATTTTTTTTATTTAAATCCCCGTTTGGTCAAAGAATACATGTCTGCGTGCACAAATCATCACATGAATATGAAACAGTATACGACTATGAAACAGGCAACAAATTGCCATTTTCAATAGACTGATATAACCAAAAATAGTTTCTTTGAAGACTGCATAACAGAAATCCGTGTCCGAGATGCTTCCTCAATAAGGAGATCACAAGACGGAAACTTTCTCATCTTTAACATCACTAATAATTGAAGAAATTAGTCTTTTAACTAGAAAAGGTGAATCTTGATAGAAAGTCTTTCGTGCAATCAAGATGAGAAATCGGATATCTTCTGTAAATGGTAACCGTTACAGAGTATTAGAAAACCCAATGCAATCAAGGCAAAAAAATTCTGGCCCCGACGGCACCCAACAAGGAAGGTATAGAGTACGAGAATAAATTAATCTTCCATATATGAAGAGATTTCTGTATGAACGACGCAATGCCTCTCAATATAGAAACTTTTTAGACAAGGCAGTGCAGACGAGATGTTTTTTTCCTACCTTCTGCGCCAGAGGTGGAATGAGAAGAAATTCATTCTCCTCAAATGAAGAGGTCTCAGTGTAAACGAAGCAAAGCAACTCGATATGCATTTATTTAAAACAATGAAGTGCAGACGAGATGTTCTTTATTAAATTCTACATCCGAGAAGGAATACGAATATTCTAATATTCAAAATAATGAAAAGATTTAACTATATTTGACGCAATGCCAATCAATCTAGAACCATTTTAGACAACGAAGTGCTGATGAGATTTTTATCCTTTGCATCAGGAGGAATTTTAATGAATTAATACTCCGGATTATGAATTAATTTCAGTGTAAATCAAATCATGACGTGTATGAAATGCTAAGAAGATTAAGCAGCCAATAAAATGGAAATTTTCGAAAATGCCAGTATAAACGAAAGAGTAGGGTTTCATTTTTTAAATTTAAAACCCCAATTTTGTAGAAATCGCCTTGAGTAATTTTAGTGTTCTTGTTTCGGCTACTACCAAATGAAAGTTTCGAGGGAGCCAGATTTTAAATGCGAAGATAATTTTTTTATTTTAAATCTCATTTCCGTAAAATAAATTGTTTAAATGAACAAATTGTCATTAAGTGAATGCAATAATGCACGAGTACTGAGCAGCTAACAAAATGCAAATTTTTCGAAAAGCGAGAATTATCAAACGAGTAGGTGCGGTTTATTTTTTGGAATTTTACACCAATATTTTTAAGAATACATGATTGAGTGCTAAAAGCATCACATGAATGTGAAGCAGTATACGATAACGAAACAGGTAAAATGCCACTTCGAGGAGACCCAGGTATAACAAACTAAAAAACGTTTTATGATTTTATTTTAAACAACGTTTGTTGAAGAAAATATGTCCAGGTGATTACATCTAGATTCGTATAAAAATCTATACAAGAAGGAAGCAGTCAACAAAATGTGAATTTAAAGAGAGCCACATTTCACGAACATGGAATATTTTCATTTTATTTAAACCCCATTTAAGTAAGGAAATATGTTCAATTTGCCACATCTAGATATGATTAAATATACGAGAGGAGAGCAGCCATCAGAATTCAATCTGCGAGATAGCCAGAGTTTTTGAGCGACGACGAAAGGTCGAGTTAAAATATTGAAGCCGCCGTGTGTGTAAGAAGGCATACCTGTTAGTCCGCAAAATTCATATGAACATGAAATTGTATACGAGTATGAAACAGGCAACAAAATGCCATTGTCAATAGATTCAGATACAACAAAAAAGAGGCGTTACGACTTTATTTGAAACCCAGTTTGTGAAAAAACATGTAGAAGTGGTCAATTCTAGATACGATTATGAATGTATGTAGGAGAATGGAGCAGCCACCACAATTTAATCTGCGAGAGAGCCAGAGTTTTCGAACTACGAGGAGAGGTATAGTTAAATTATTTTAGCCCCCGTTTGGTAAGAATGCATGTGCGATAGCAAAACTCATACGACTATGAAACAGGGAACACAATTCCATTTTGAAGAGAGACCGGCATAATAAAAACATAGGGTCTACGATTTTAGTCGAAACTTCGTTTGATGAAGTAAATAGTAACAAGTTATCAAATCTAGATACGACGTTGAAAATATGTTTGAGAATTGGAGTAGCCACCAAAATTCTATTTGAGAGACAGCTTGATTTAACGAAGAGAGTATGATTTTTTTTTAGATCCCTGTTTGGTCAAAGAATGCCTGTCTACGTGCAGAAATCATGAATATGAAACAGCATATAACCATGAAACGGGCAACAAAATACTACTTTCAATAGACTCCGATATAACCAAAAAAGTTTCTTTAAAGACTGCACAACAGAAATCTGCGTCTTAGAAGCTTCCTTTGTCCTAATCTTTGAACTAGAGACGGTCGGTGAAAGTTTACGGAAAGTCTTTGGTGTATGCAAGATGAGAAATCTTGCATCTACTGTAAAAGGTAAACGTTGCAGAGTATTAGAAAAACCAATGCAATTCTGTTCCCGACGGCACCGCCCTCCCTCGGAGCCCAACAAGAGAGGTATAGAGTATGAGAACTGTAGGAGGTATGAGAATCGATAAATATTCCATGTATGAAGATGTTTATACAGAAATGACGCAATGCCTCTCCATATAGAACCTTTTTAGTCAACGCAGTTCAGACGAGATGACTTGCCTTCTGCACCAGAGGTGGAATGAGAAAAAATATCACACAAATGAAGAGATTTCAGTGTAAAACGAAGCAAAG
>BGPR01047432.1:0-11799 GCA_013235015.1 Araneus ventricosus | reverse complement strand
CGAAATAATTCCTCTAAGAATTGCGAGATGAGACTTGCCAAATGGCGCCTCATCGTCAGTAGTGTTGCGGAGAGGAACTGAAATGCAGAGGTGATGAAAGTACGGCGAGCTCCTCTAATGATGATGTCGATGGTGATAACGCATAGCTAACGAACTTACAGAGTACGATGACACAGATATTGAATCTCAACTGCAAATAACTTTTATATTATTTTGCCATGTTTAACCCTTTCAAGTTCACAACATATTTCCTTTGATAATTACTAAATTTAGTTCAAAAATGAGTATTAGACATGTAGTTGATCATAAGTGGGTAAAGGAAAAAAAAATCGCATTTTTTATTTTCAAGAAATGTATGGTTTCCCATTGAAACCAATGAATGATAACGGGATATTTTTTCGCCGGATAAGTTATCATCGAAATGTAATTTAAATTAAGCATTTAATTTATAAGTAAATGTGAGTATTCAGGATATCCAACCTTCATAAAATTCAATATTACTTTCGAAGATTCAATTTAAAAAAAATATCGATTTGTGCAAGAACCCTCATCAATTTGTTTCTCTCAGAGATCAAAAGCGATTAAGCTCTTGGAATGCCGATATCATTGTGAATATTAAAGGTATTGAACTGGAATTTTTATATAAGTTGCCTATATATCTAGCTCTTAAGTTATGAGAGAAAAATGACGCTACGTTTCGCCCAAGCGCAGTAAAAAAATGCTCCATTTGTGGTGTCACTGCGAAACCAATGAACTCGAAAGGGTTAGTAGAATATCTTCGAAAGTTGCATCATTTGTGAATTGAACCAACCATCCTGTACACCAATAACATTTAGTTTTATTCCTCAGGTTTGTTTGGTGGAGTTACATGCATATTAGTTATGTATTTTGTTATATTATTTAAGCATATTATTTTTATTTATTATTACGTTTAATATTTATAGCTATTTTAATGTATACTATTCGTCTTTACTTTCCACAGAAGATAGTGTAACTTAAATATCAAAAATGTGATATTTAATTAGAGTGGTCAGATGTTAATCTATCGCTGTACAACAGCATATGAATGTCATTAGTACAGAATATGTTTTCATAGATAAGAAAAGTCATTGAAAACTTAACCCGAAGAATCCGTTGATTATTCACTAACTTGATTGCTTTTGATATTGTTGTAAAATAGTTTGGCTTAAATGCTTTAAAAAATAGCTGCAAAATTACAGACGAATGAATAAATTATTTTTTGAAGAACAACATTTAAAGATATCAGTGATGGCTACAAGAAAGCTTTTGTTTTTAATTGGTTTTCTGTTAAATAAAATGAAATCCTTTAAAAATAATAAAACCATTTATTTAAATTTAAAGGGGAATTATCAGCTTCTAAAATCAGAAAATAGAAAATTTGTGCATCGGAAATGAAGAATTTGCTAAAACATTATTCGCCTGTTATGACACTAAAAGTAATTTCCTTCGGGACAAATCTGTTGACACTGGAACCAGATATACAGACAAGAATTTACGCAAGTTAAGATGCAGTTCTTTTCACGAAACCTTGCCGAAAGCATTCTAATGCTTCATTTTACCAAAATTAATACTTGTTTTAGTAATACTCTATTGTGTAACGGAATGCAACTGATTCAGTTTTCCACAAACTACGTATACTTTGGTATAGTTTTCTATAGTGAATATGGAATCCATAAAATATTGTTTGGTTCTCAAATGTACAATTACGAATATTTCTTTGTCAGATAAAAGCTTTAAATGTGGTTTCACAATAATTTCTTTTAGAATATCTTGAAATGAATTGCTTTGAAAACACTTTGGAGAATGCTAATACATATTTCAGACGGTGCATTTTGATGCTGCATGTAATGATCAATATGCAGTCTGTGATTACAACACCCACATTCTTATAACTTATTGTGAAGCACATAAATATCGAACTTATAAAATATACTTAAACAAACAGAATTTTATGAATTCTTATTTATGAATTCGAAATCTCGTAATCAACTGAAAACTCTACCACACATCTTGGAATATAATTCAAGCTATTTATGCTAAAATACCGGGTGCGTCATAAATTCGTACAAACTTCAAAAATTCATAATAAAAGAAGAAATGCTCGGAAAAAATTTCGGTTTGCGCGAAGGGACATTGTTTTTTCCCATTAAAAAAGGGTTCCAAAAGTAAACGAAAGAGGGCGCTCACACGAAACTTTTTATGCAAATCAGGCTAGCAATAAATCACCTGGCTGGAAATGGATTCATCATTCGATCCCGACAGCATGCTATCGTTACCAGATCGAGCGTTGGTGGGTAAACTTTTCTACAAGATTGGTGAATCCACAACTATTGCATTGAAAAAGTTTCTCTGGGAGAAAGGAGTGAAGGCGCAAAAAAGCTCTATTTCATTGAATGGGATACTGAATATTTTTTTTTACAGATTGAAAAAAACTCCAATGCCCTTCTAATCATATTCGCGCAAACCGAAATTTTTTCCTATCATTACTTCTTTTATTATAAATTTTTGAAGCTTGCACGAATTTATTACGCATTCGGTATTAATTCACCTTGTACCTTATAAAGATCATACCGCATCCTTTCCTCTAAACTAAGTGCCAGTGAACCGCTCTCAGCCTTTGAGAAACTTCAGAAATTGCATAGCTTCCTTAATTGGATTTAACAACATTTGCATTTAGTTCCTATGCAAATAAAATTTGTTCCAAGCAGGACACAGCCAAGTTTCGCTTACAGGAACATAACCGAGATGCATTAAATGCACTCCTGAATGTCCCAGAAGACATTTAAGATGAGTGTAGCGATTGGTTCGTGCTTCCTCAAATTGCATGTTCACTTCAATACTTCATTTGGATTTGTCTTGAGAGTATAAGCAGAATAATCTTTATGAAGCAATTGATGGATATTGTATTAACCCAATAGGGGTTTATCAAAATTACAACGCCTATAAATATAACTATATTTTATAAAGAGCTTTGTTTCCTTTGGGATGATCTGTATGGAAACATGATATTATTTAAGAAATGGGTCGTTTCAGTAGGGAGCGTTGTGAGACTTTATTATTAGAGAGGTTTATTAATCCATAATATGTTTTATAGAAGTATATATTTTGAAAGGAGTCTTCTTTTCACCTTTAATTTCTCATGCCGACCCAGCTTATCCTAAGGATGTAAAGCAGGACACGAGTTGTCGGGAAGAAAAACTTCATAATACTATATCCTTCATGGTAAAATTTGAAGATAAATAGTACACATAAGGATAAACATAAGTAATAAACGAAATAATTTACATAAATAATATAATAAAATAAACAAAGAGTATTCATAAATAATACAGGGTTAGCCTAAATGGTTCTTCGGGTTTCAAAACACAGTGTATTGAGAGGTATGCGATCTACAAAGACGGGTGATACATGACAAGATACATATACTCCCCAAGTAAGTTTAAATGCCCGCCTCGTGACTCGCGTGCTCGCTAGATGGCAGGCCTGTAGCGGCACTGCACAAGATGGCGGCAATGTAGGAGAAGAGTTTAAGTGTGTTGGAATATGCGAAGTGTTCTTCGGTTACGAGCGTTCAGCGTGCATTCCTGCACTGGAGCACAATTGTCCGCGACTTTCTCAACAGAGAACTGCCACATCGCTGGATAGGGCGCGCTGGTCTGGATGATGTACCTCTGTTGCCATGGGCCTCCAGGACGCCAGATCTCACACCATGTGATTTCTTCCTGTGGAGTTATGTGAAGGGCAAAGTTTATGTGCTCCCAATACCAACAACTCTGCAAGCACTGCAGGAACGCGTCATTGTACCTGACGCGGACATTGACGGAAACATGCTATTGAACGTCTGGACGGAACTGTATTACCGTTGCGATATGTGCCAGGTGACCAAGGGCGCACACATTGAACATTCGCAGTATGTACCAGAAACTTGGTGAGGGTATGTATCTTTTAATGTATCACCTGTCTTTGTACGTCGTATACTTGTAAAGAAACAGTCCTTTGAAACCCGATGAATCATTTAGGCTAATCCTGTATATATATAAACCTCACACAAAAGGGGGGAAGAACATGAAATTTTTTCAAAACCTAAGTTGACAATCATTTTTCCCCTCAAAACGGAACATCTAATAATTTTTAGGCAGGAGTATGGGTAACCAAGAAAACGTATATTTTAGTTTTTATTTATATATGAAAAAACAAGAATAAACACGTGAAAATCAATTATCTTCCAAATAAGAATGAATTTTTTGGCAGGATTTCTTATATTTTACTTCGGTAATTAACGTTGCTTTAAGAATTTCGAATTTCAACTGTGTTTTTTGTCCGTCCATAACTTATTCAATAGAGAAAAGACCCTTTCTATGGTTGCATTTGTGCTGCGCAGACATGAAATATATACAATAATTGTACGAATGTTCTCATGATTCAAATGATTGCTGTGAAAGTGGTTTGAACAATTCTGCTTAACAATTTTTGGTTTAAAGACTCCCAGTCTTTCATTCTGTTATAATTTGATATGTAATAATTTCAGAAATACATGCGAGCTAGCACGCTTCTGACCGACGTACATAGGTGTTAGCAACATTTTCGCACTTGACCCGTCATCTCCGAGTTACTAGACATTACGGATTTTTTAACGTAGGACTACGTTCCTCCCATTAGGTTCTCAGGAAGGAATTTGATTCACACGCCAAAACGCCACAAAAACGTTGTAAGGGAGATCCTCTATATCTTGGCAACTACATATGTTAAAAACATATGTAGTTGGTTGGTTATATTTTATAGATAAAGGGTAACAACAGAAGTTACAAAAAAATTGAAAATCGGAATTGTAGTTCAGCAACTACTGAGTCGGAAAGTTGGGCAAAAATACGCATGAATTGGTGACGCGATCCTCTATATCTCGGCAACTACATATGTTAAAAACATAACTAATGTCTCATTTTAGAGATAAAGGGTAGCAGCTGAAGTTACAAAAAATTGAAAATCGGAAAAGAGTCACGCGAATAAAGTAGTCCTACGCCTTTAACATCAGCTGCTGTTTGAAAAAGACAGCCTCCCGTCATTTTTATTATTTTTTATTTTTTAAGCCTATTTTGATGTTTTTACCGTGGGTTTCTCTCTTTCTGAAAACGGGACATTTTGGCGTTCCGAATCCCTGCCTAGGGGCAACGGGTCAGGCTATTTGAAAACGGGATTGTCCCGTTCAGAACGGGACTATGGCCGCATTATTCAAAACCATCCACACACAAAAAAACACCGTAGTCTTTAATGAATTTTGCAAAAAACATGTTTTTGCATGTCCTGACATGTATTTCCTGGGATAATCTGATGCATATGTAATCACTGATTTTTAAAATCTCCCTAATTTTAAAAATTGCAATTATGTTAAAGAGTGAATTATTGATACATTCTCTTTCAAGAATTTATTCTTTAAGTAGAGGAACCTTCTATAGCATCTGGTCAGATTTTTGGTGTACTGGTCAGAACAGAGGCTTAGAATAACCGTCCGTTGATTGGTGGATCGTCTTCGAGGTGGTTATTGAAATGATCTGAAATCATCTAAATTAGTGAAAATTAAAACTTTTTAACTCAATCAGTTGTATATTCAAAAGAGTGGAACTTTTTTTTATTAAAATAATAGTGTCTAAAATTATTTTGCTAAATATGATTAACGGGACCGGGGGACAGTATGAAAATTTAGATTTAGTAATGTTTTCAGATGCAAATTATTGACTCAAACAACATAAAATATAATTCTTTACGACATTTAATGAATTTTCCCAAGTAGAGAGGTATATGCTTGTCTCTAACGGTTACGAAATTAGCTACTGGCCCATGATTAGTGAGGACACCCTATACATATATAAAGAGAATGAGAAAATGAAGCATCAGAAACAAAAATTTGAAAATTTTAAATCTAATCATAAAAAATAAATACAGTGGTGCATGAAATATATCGCAGAAACACAAGTGCAGACAAAAAATATGTGCCTGAAATCTATTTTTACTTTGAAATAAATTGAGTTGAAGTTATTTAATGACCATCTAAAATAGAAAGAAGACGTGAAAAGTGCGGAAGGAAGAGGATAAGCGTTGACATTTAAGGGGTTCGTTTTCGGCTTTTCGCTGCAGGCTCTTACAAAGGAAGCATCTGCGGAAGTGCTTGAACAAGATCGACGAGTAACGGATGCTGTCATTTTGACGGTACTCCTTTAGAAAACGGAGAGGGAGCGAAGATCAAATTTTTTTCAATTGAAACAAAAAAGAGACTCAAATGAAATTGCGATTTGACTTTCCTAGGTCACTTAATATTATTTAAAAATTGAGTGATTCTGTAACCCTCTGACTGCATATCCCGCGATTTTCACGGGTTGGAAGTTTGTCTGTTTTCTGCTTCATCTGGCGATTTTTGCAAGCTAATGAGTTAACTTAGTACTTTTTAAACTTTGAACCATATTATGCTAATAAAGCCCTGCATATAAATAACAATTAGTTTTGTTCAACGTTATTTGAACAAGTTTAAACCCTCCCAGCGGCACTATGGAAATTTTGAAACGGTTGAGAAAAGTCACCTTGGAAAAATCAGTTATACTAGCAAAAGGCAGCAATTTTTAACAATGAACATTCCTTCCCCCTTCTGTGGTTAGAGCGCTCTCCGATCTCAAAGGAGAGATATGACAGTGATTTATACTACTGTGGGCTCTGAGGTCTTCGCTTTAAGGGGGAAGGAAACGGGTTGGAATAGGGTTGGAAAACAGAGAGCGCACGCACAAACTCACAACCCCTCTTCTTCCAACTGCGGGATGGCATACACAATGGACGGTTCACAATGGCCAGGCCAACCCTCCAATTACTAGTATGTATGTGGTTCTGGGGGAAAGGAAATTCCAATAGCCCGAGAATACCCTGGCCTGGCGCTAGAGATGCAAAAAAGTTCGCGAGTTATTTCGCAGTCTGCCGTTTGAGATGCAAAAAAGTTCGCGAGTTATTTCGTAGTCTGCCGTTTGAGATGCAAAAATGTTCGCGAGATATTTCGGGCTTACCGCTGAGTGAGTTAAAACGTTGCATCTAAATAGTAATTTTAAAAAAATTATGCAGTCAGAGGGGTTAATTAATTGATGACTAGTCTTGAAAAGAGTATACATGTTAAAAGAATTAACTTTTTGTAGCACTTTTACAATATTAATCAAAACAGATTTCCACGTTTAATAAAACACGATCACATGAATGATTATTTTTATTTTTGATTATTTTAAATAAGTTCGAAGTACAATTTTTGAGTCTCATACCGAAAGATTATGATTACGATAAATTTTTCATTGCATTAGATTTTCATTACACGTTCGGACTCCTGAAATTTAAAAATTATCTAATAAGAATATTTTTAAAAATTTCATTAAATGTTGTCTCATATCTAGTCACACGAATATTTCACCGCCTATGATATACTCATTTAGGAAATGTTTTGAATGTTTCGTTAGACACATGGTTGATAGAAGAAACTTTCAGGTTTTTAATGAACGAAAAAAGTAATATATATATATATAACTCTTAGTCAGTTTAGCTAAGTTCTTTTGAATGTTTCCAGATATTTTTTCAAGAATAGGATAAAAATTCATATCGATTGTTAATGATATCTTTTTAATATAAAATGAAACAAACTGATTCGGTTCATTATTAAATTGTCGAAGTTAATAATCGTTTTTCAAAAGCGGGTTAGAAAGACAACAAAAATGAAACGATATAACCTAATAAAACGATTCTTTAATTATTTTTCAAAATTCGTTTAAATTTATGAAATTGATCTTATGAATTTAGAAAAAAATATGTGTTGAAATTTATATATTTTTTTACTTTCTCGTATGCGAAGTAGACAAACGGAACGTATTTTGACGAATCTCCACGTTTTAGACCTCCCTGAGTCCGAAAAACGCTATTTTGGAATTATGTCTGTCTGTCTGTCCGTCTCTCTGTATGTGAACACGATAACTCGAAAACTGTTATAGATACAGGGATGAAATTTGGTATGTGATCTTCACACATAATTTTTAGGTTTCTTTCAAATTCTGGACAAAATCCGTCTACGGTAAGTCTGTCTGTCCGTCCGCGTTCATGTGAACACTATAACTAAACCAGCGGGAATGGTCTCCCCGAAAATTTCTAGCATACGACCAGAAATGTGGGGTGGCTAAACACCCAGTGGGTAAGTAAATATTTTTGGCTATTTATCTAATGCCTGATTATTTTGAGAAAAAAATATGAATGGTGATTTACAATGAAATATAAAATTTATGAATTCCCAAAAACTTAATATTTTACAAAAAAAATTGTGCATGTTTTCAATTTTTACTCGCGCTGAGGGTACCACAACTTAATTTAACGTTTTTGAGTGCGAAATCTTACCATAGATATAACATAAGATTTCACCACACATCTGATTAATCACAGGCTTCCATCTGGAGAATGTCTGAAGGAAGTTTCGTTTTAGGGGGTTGCCATAATTTCCGAAAAGCGTGTTTGCCTCTCGCTAAAATTTCCTTCGTAGACCGCCAAGGTGAAAAGCCAACCATGCTAACTTGTGTAAAATAAGCGAAACGCTCGCGAACATACAGTCGCAATGTGCATTTTGAACCAAATATGCAATTTGAACAACTTTTTTTAACGGATTGAAACAAAATTGGACACAAATCTACAATTAAAGTTAGAAGGCCACATACCAAATTTCATATATATAAGTCATTATCTTAAAGTGTTATTGTGTTCACAATTTTCCTATTATACAGACCGACAGAAAGTCAACCCTTTGACGGATTTGGGCCAAACTTTTATACGGACCTACATTCATGATGATAAAACTGTGTTCCAAATTTTATCCAACTAGCTATTCAAGTTTTGGAGTTATAGTGTCCACATGAAGGTGGGCAGACTTCCTGTAGACGGAATTTGTCCCAAATTTGATAGAAACCTGCAAATTTTGTGTAAAGACACCAAATTTCATCGCCGTAGCTCTAATAGTTTTCGAGTTATCGTGTTCACAGACACACATAATTACAAAGATGTGTTTTTCGAACTCGGGGAGGTGTATACCGTGAAGATTCGTCAAAATCTCGAGTTCGAAACTACTGACGATTACAATACTTTCTATTTGTATACTTCGTATACGAGAAAGTAAAAAATTGAATAGCTAGACGGATAAAATTTGGTACACAGTTTTATCATCAAGAATGTAGGACCGTATCAAATGTTGGGCCAAATCCGTCAAAAGGTTGACTGTCTGTCGGTCTGTATAATCGCATACATCTTAAGACTATATCTTTTAAAAGAAATGACTTAGGTAAATGAAATTTCGTATGTTGTCTTGAAACCCTAACTATAGATTTGTCTCGTATTTTTTTAAAAATCGTTTGAAAAAGACGTTGAAATTGCATATTCGGATTTTTCCCGATTCTACGACACAAAAAAAGGCGCGAACGCTGGAATGTTTTCCCCTACCTTGGGAAATACCGCACGTTTTTTGGCGCGCGGTATTTTTTCCCCCCACCAGTGTTAGTCGTATGCGAGAAAGTTTCGGGGAGGCCCCTCCCGCTGGTTGAATAAGAATTTAAATGAAGAATTCCATCGCAATTTGCGCTACTGATCATTCTTAAATTAATAATTTATTTAAAGAAGATCTGTAATCATAGATGTTTTGCTTAAATACCACTTAAGTGGATTATTTTAAAATTTGTTCACAAAACTTGCATCTGCAAATATGCGAATAAAATAATAGGATAAATTTGAAAGGAAAAAATACAATAAATTGGTTTTATTAATTTGTCTTATTTTTGTTAATTATATTTCTCAATAAGGGCTTTATTTCTCTCAGACAGCAGAGCTATTTTATGATTTAGGTGGCTCAAATTTAAAAAAAAAGTTTTAGACAGTTAAAAAATAGAACCAGTATAGGACATAATAAAGGAAATAAAACTCTTCAGGCAGTTCGATAAATAGTTGGAGCTTAATGCCATGAGAAAAAACGAGGAACAACTTTCATCGGTTAATTGAAAATTTCTTTCTAAATGTGAACAAGAAAAGAAACAGGTACTTCACAAAGAACGGTCTTGTTGATTGGAATTGAAAGTACCATCATGTTATTTTTTGAAACGGACTAAAGATAAAAGCTTTTTTGATAGTAATAAAAATCAGATTCAATTTAAAGAAGGAATGTTTAGTTAGAAATGTTCAACCAACTTGACAGAATGATTATTTCTTTGGCTGTTCAATAATTGAAATACCATAAAAGCTTTTCGTGATTCGTCTCTTTATATAAAAGAAGAGCTAAATGTAATCATAGTGTCTGATGATTGTCTTTCTGCAAAATTCTGTATGCTGTCGAAGAGTGGAATTATAAGTAATGTGGTCTATGGAGGAAAATAATAATTGTAGAAGACAGAAGTTAATTCTAAATAAATAAACAGAGTTAAACCTAGATTTAAAATTGCTATATACATGTTAAGTAACCAAATACAATAGAACTTGAAATGAAATTGAATTTACAGCGCTCAAATACAAATCATGTTATCTTTGAGAACAAAGAATTTGAAATGCGCATTTGCATTTAAATTAGAGATAAAACATAGCAAATTGCAATAAATATTACGTATACAATAGCAATTTTTATTTCTATACAATAGCTTAAATATTATATACAAATACAAATTTATTTTGTCTTTCGTACGCTGCATTTCAATGGCCATAAATAGCAATTAAAATATTTACACTGCATAATTTCTGATTTGAAAAAATGAATAAAAGTAAAAAATAAGAAAAAAAAATATAAAAGAAAATGTTAATTCCCGTTCTGATTAAATTACCAATAAAATTAAATCTTTTTCTAGTGGTGAATCTTAGTGCTCAGATTAAAATATTTTCTGCATTTGTTACATAACAAATTAAATCATTATCTTAGAGTTCATGCATCTTGAGAAAACAGTAAAACCCATTTTTGTAAAAAAATAAACCTCAAAACAATTTTTATATAAATAATTATGTTAATCTTCATCGAATCTTGAAAAAATATTCTGCATTAATGCTTCTATAAATACAGAATAAAAGAGTTTTCTCGCAGTTCCGAAAGGATATTAAATAATAAATTAAATCATTATCTAAGAGCTTGACTAATCTTGAGAAATAAGTAAAACCCAATTTTGTAAAAAAAATAAACCTCAAAACAATTTTTATTTAAATAATCATGTTTATTTTCAGCGAATCATGAAAAGAAATATTCTGCATTAATGCTTCTTTAAATACAGAATGAAAGAGTTTTCTCACACTTCCGAAAGTATATTAAATTCATTATGCTATATAAATATCAAATTGATTAGCATAAAAAACTTTGAAATAATTTTAACTCTTGAAAAAGATCTCAAAACTATTTGTTTAATATTACAACCACTTATATATCTTTTAATTCAAATATATGTATAACAACGAGGCACTTTCATTGTTGTAAAGTGCCCTTTTCATGGAATTATCGACTTACATATCATAAATCTGGAATTGAATGAGAATAAAGGAAACTCCAGGTTTTATTTCTTGTTAAAAATTCAAAGGATATTCTATGTACAATCGCTTTTTATATTCGGTTTTATTTTATTGCGAGGTTGTTCTTTAGGAAACTGTTTTCAAAAATCCTATTTCCCCTTTGTGAGCGAGACAATGCCTTTTGAATGTTAACAGCAATTCTAAAAACGTAATCCATCCATTGTAAAAAATACTTATCAGATTTTGCTCTCTGGA
>BGPR01047431.1:0-11799 GCA_013235015.1 Araneus ventricosus | reverse complement strand
AAAGGAAGTCGGAAATATACAAATTTTTGTCGATGTCGTCTGCTTTGTGCCATTTATGATTGAAAAGGTGTGGATATGCTTCTTTTTCATTTTAATGTTTTTTAACCGATTCTAATTACCTACAGACAGCCAAGTTTTGATAAACTTTTCGAAAGAAATAGTGTAATTTTTTTTTTCTTAACCGAACTTTTTATATTTAGAAGGATATACCACCAAGCCACCGAATATTTTTCACAAAGTTTCCTTGAAATTATTCTTTGCGAGTTTCAGGCGATTTTTGGAATGAGACTAATTGGTGTGACGTCACAGTCACATGAAAAATGTAACGCTACATATTATGGCAACGGAGTCATTTTTATGGTGTTCCACTGATTCAATGAGAGCTTTGCATTACCACATCAGAGTTATTGAATTTAAATGTTGTTACAAATCTGCAAAGCAGTTTTTCCTGCTATGTTAGTCTTTTGGTTGGAAAGATTATTTTACAGAGATTTGTATTGGATGGAAACAAATAACCCCCGACGTTGGGGAATTAGGAGACAAAATGAAGCTCATCGAAAATGCTAGAATTTTGGTCCTAACTCTAATAGGAACGGACTTATGGGGAACCTCCGAAATGATTCTATGTGACGTCGCGCCTCGTCGGGAAAGGTATAAATGCCCGGAGGTACTGAAAGGTCTTTGGAGTGCGTTTGAACTTCTTTGAATCTCTTTGGAGTTTTGTTCGCAGTGAGAAAAGAAAGACTCGCGAAGCAGAAAAAACCCCCCAAAATTTGTTTGCTTCTCGAGTCTTTATTTCATATGTAAATACAGATTTTTCCTCGTTCTTATAAGTTTCACATGTTTTTCGTCGATGTTAAAACACTGTATGTAACCTTTTTTCTTCTTCTTTTTTCCGTTCAATAAAATTTCTACGCACACTCATCCATACTGCAAACCGCAGATTTTTATCTCTGGAGTCAGGGGTGTGTCGTAGTGTAAGGTAATGGTTAGTGTAAGGTCTATGTTTCTAATTCTTGCAAGTGCTGTTTTTCTTGTTTCTTGTGTTTCGTGTTTTCCGGAATAATCGTGAATAAAGCATCATTCTCCATTATCCTCCTTGTTGGACTGCTTCCACTGTGCACTCACCGGACGATTTTCGTAACAATGTCTTTTACGTTTACATAAGAAAGAGATACAAGAGGAATTTAATTTTTGGTATTAGGGACAGTTCCTCGAAAGGGGAGTTTGGGTCAAATGAAATTGTTTTTGCTCGAGAAACACAAAATAAAGGTTTTTAATTAGTGAAGGAAAAGGATCCGTGCCACGATGCCATAAAGAAAGCAACCTTTGATTGAGGAAGAAATATATGTACGAGCAGTAATAATTACGAGTTCTTGCAAATGATCGTGACTCCAGAACGCAACCAGCGGGAGTGATCTCCAGGACTTCCTCGTTTACTCCCTAAACTATCGGAAATAAAATACGCCAAGCGGGAGTAAAATGCGCCAAACGGGCGTAAAATGCGCCAAGCGGGCGCAAATACGCAATATGGCCTTGCGTATTATATCCAATTGCGCCGAATATCCAATTTGAATCCTTTTTTTTCTATCAATTGAAACGAAAATTGGGCACAGATTTACAATTAGGGTTAGAAGACCACAAACCAATTTTTATTTATCTAAGCATTGCGTTCAGGAGTTCGCATGCATCACATGTTCACATGCATGCGAATATGCAGACCGACAGGCAGTCAACCCTTTGACAGATTTGGTCCAAAATTTGACATGGACCTACATTTCTGATGATAAAACTGTGTACCAAATGCTATCCGTCTAGCTATTTAAATTTTTGAGTTATCGTGTTCACATGAACATGGACAGACAGACAAACAGACTTCCAGTAGACAGAGTTCGTCCAAAGTTTGAGAGAAACCTACAAATTATATATAAAGACTACATACCAAATTTTATCCGTATAGCCCAAACCCTTTTCGAGTTATTGTGTTCAGAAACAGACACACAGACAGACAGACATAATTCCAAAATTGTGTTTTTTAGACTCAGGGAGGTCTAAAGCGTGGAGATTCATCGAAATCTGGAGTTAGTTACATACGAATGCATATGAATACGAAAAACATACGAATGCATATGAACATTATCGTATTCACATGCATTCGTATGTTCATACAGACAGACAGACTTCCCGTAAACTCGTTTTCGCTTTTTTTGAGAGAAATCTGAAATTTTGGTGTATACAGCACATACCAAACTCCATCCATCAAGTTTGGTGCGTATTTCGAGTAAGTTAGTTGCTTTTTTCGAGGAAGTAAAAAAAAATGTAGTAACAGTAAGAGCGGTATTGTTACTAGAAAATAGTGTATCAAAGGAAGCAATATGAAAGTTGCTTCTTTCGGTGATCTTCCTTAACCATTGTGTTCGTCCCATTGGGGCACCACAAGTACGTGGCTGAGAAGCCACCGGATAAGTAATCGGTGTCTTGCTTCCCTGGTGGTTATTGTAATGGTGTTGTGGCTCGTTGGACCCACTTCCGAAGATGCGTCCTACCCCCCATAGTCCACGCTGACCGACTCACCCTAGGGTTTAGAGTCAACAAGATCAGACGGGGTGCATCGTATCCCCTTAAAAGTGACCCGAGCCGCTCGTAATGGGGGCTATTTTGCGGCCGACTTCAGTGCCCGATTTTATGTCTCGGCGGCCGGTCTTTCAATTTCACTGGACGGCTTCGAGCTAGGTCGGGGTGTTTCGATATGAATAACGATTGCGTTCTGCGACATTCAGATATGCTTTTCAAACTGGAAATGCGGAACTGGCAAAATAGATTTACCTTGATAGTTTTTGATACAGGGTCATAGACGATAACTTGTAAAAACAAATTTTTATTTGATGCTCATCATTCAATCTTGGATTTAAGGAGGATTTTTGAAATTATCAATTGGTTGTGCAGAACATGGTAATCAGATTTCCCCAAATTAATTGGCCTCCAAAATTCATTTCGGCAGATGATAGCATGGTGTTAGATTCTGCCAGTATGTCGTTTTATACTGGATATTGGTGAGAAAAAACGTTAACTGATCATACACCGTCCAAACCATTTATATTGTTTCATCAAATTTTTCTCTCGTGTGCTTTTACCAATGTTAAAGTTGTAATACGAAATTGTTTTCTTTGGACATTAACTTTAAACAGAATTTTCACATTCACTTTTATTACACTGATAGACGAATGCCAAGGAACATTTTTAAGATTTCGAATAATTTGTACTTAATATGGATACATTGGTTCGCAATCAGTTGCTGAGAATCGTGGGACATACTATCGTCGCAACTCACATTTTGCAGTGAAGATTTGGTCACGAAGGCAATTAGGGGGGCGACCAGAAAGGGATGAAGGCGAAAATTGAGTATAACCCATCCTGTTTCACAGAAAGCTGATAACGAGATGTAACTTTCATCAATGGTTATGCTTGATGTGCGTAATATTTATTTGCATTTTCGTAAACACAGCACAAATATTCGGGAAGGTATAAAGGTTTTCTTAAAAAATCCCTAATTTTTCCGCATGTTCTTTGCTTATAACATGCAGAGTTTTCCACTAAATTGTACGAAACTTACAGAATACTCGACAATACGTTAGAGTAGCATTGTATTAAAAGTTGAAACAAATTATTATAAATTTAGAGAAAAATTTGAGTACTTGCAGTGCTTATTTTACTGCGCTTGTGCGAGACGAATCTTCGAACAGCAATATTGAATTTTATGAAAGTTGAATATATTGAATACTCATGTATAGTTATAAATTAAATACATAATTTAAGTTGCGTTTCGAAGATAACTATTCAAAGATTCAAGTTTAATAAATTTCAGTTTGTGCATAAACCCTCATCATTCAGATTCTCATAGAGTGTACCGAAATTCACCAAGTTACAATGCCGATATCTTTCTGAATACTAATGATATTGAACTGGAATTTTTATATAAGTTGCCCTATAAATCTGGCTCTGAAGCTATGAAAGAAAAATTACGCTACGTGTCGCGCATGCGCAGTAAAAAATTATTCACTACAAATGGTCATATTTTCTGTAATATTCAAATTTTGTAACTAAGTTTTAATCTTATTTAATTTTGCTTCTTTTACATATTGTTAAGTATTCTGTAAGTTTCGTACAATTTAGTGGAAAACTCTGCATGTCATAAGAAAGGAACATGCGGGAAAATAAGGGATTTTTTAAGAAAACCTTTATATCTTTCAGAATATCTATGCTGTGTTTGCGAAAATGCGTGTAAATATTATGCACATCGAACATAACCATTGATGAAAGTTACATCAAGTTATCAGCTTTCTGTGAAACAGGATGGGTCAAACTCCATTTTCGCCTTCATCCCTTTCTGGTGGCCCCTCTAATTGCCCTCGTGACCCAATCTTCACAGTAAAATGTGAGTTCCGACGATAATGTCCCATGATCCTCAGCAACTGATTGCGAACCATTGTATCCATATTAAGTACAAATTATTCGAAATCTTAAAAATGTTCCTTAGCATTCGTCAATCAGTGTAAAATGATAATGTTCTTAGGCTAGCATTTTTTTCTGTAAACTATGAGATGTAAAGATCGTTACTCGAAGAAACGTAATCTCGACTGATGCAATCAAGTCAGACGAAGAAAATACAGTCGAATCAAGACTAAAACAATATCATGCGGCGGTGTTCTGGACTAGAGGTTCGAATCTTATTTAATTTTTTCCTTTTTTGGCCTGCAAGTGGTTATTTATAAATTTTGATAATTGTTTATGTATTTCACTATATTTAGCTATAAATTTATTAAATTACTAGCTTGCTATCGTATCTCTTAAACGTAATTTGAGATTCAGGGTTTCCTAACAAAGCAATTTTAAACTTCCAATTGTGATGGACCTTTAACCTTTGTTCTTTTAGTAGCCTTGCACTTGTTAAGTTATTAAGGAAAAACGCCAATTTTTAATTTTAATTACTCAGAATTTTTTAATAAAAAACTAAAAAACCCGACTCCGAGTTTCACATTCCCACCCTCCGGAGCAGGCGCGCGCGCGAGTACGCACGCACGCACACACACACACACACACACACACACACACACACTAGGGTGGGCTGAAAAACACTTTTCTAGAAATCGCTTTATTCAGTGCTGAAAGGGTTCTCTGGTTCAATTAAACACGGTGTAAAATATTATTTTATTGATAATATCTTCTGCCTCCGCATCGCACTTGGAATTTGAAATTTGGGTAATAAAATGTGTAATTTTTACTTGGTGTGAAATATTATAGTGTAGAAATATATTATTTTCAATATTGCTATTAATAGTGCGGAAGAGGTTTACTGGTTCAATAAAAAGGTGTAAAACTCGATAGAATAATATCTTCTGTATTGAAATTTTGCAATTTTTGAAAAAATGCACTTTTTATGTAAGTTATAGAAATAAATCAAACCTGAAAAAATAGATGGGTAAACACTGTTTATTGTTGTATTGTGTGGCAATTGATTATATACCTGAAAATTATTAAATAATGTGCTGAGTCATAATATATTAATATAATATTTGATTAAGGAGTCTTGTAAACCATAGAATGTGTATGACATGCCAATACCAAAAGTTTACTTGCACAATCAGCAGGAAGAGGCTAGGAAATCAGCCTTATTGTCGAATTAGGCATCGGGAAAAGATTAGTCTATGAACTCGTCTCATTTTGACCATAGACCTTAATGGATGCTTGTCACTAATCTTGGCATTCCATTGACTGTGTCATGGGGAAAGTGAGCGAAGTCCCATTCTGGATTTTTCTTATCACACACATGGATCAAATAAGGCGTGGATATATTAGGAGTTTTGTGGAAGTAGTAATGAAGACCAGTCAATCATTTCCGTATGAGTCAGCTGCTTCAAGTTATGGTTGAGAAAGACATGCTACTGACTTTCATTGGAAGAGATGACTCTCTGACTTAATTATAGCCGTCGTGCAGCAGATTCCTCAGTGTACATTCTTACTACTTCATCTTCAACCTAGCAAAGATATTCTTAGGATGAGCAAGAACGAATTTCATAAATTACTCCATCAATGACGTCCTTTGAGGTCTTGAGATAAAACTGGATCTAGAAATAGTATTCTACACGCTTAGCCTCAATATTTCAGCGAGTGTTTAGACTTTATATTAAAACCAGTTTGAGGCAAACTTTCATGTAACTCAGCTGATTTGTTTCAAATTCAAAGAAAAAGCTTGAGAACTAACATATAATCTTAGAACTCTGCTGGCTGTTGTCAGCCATAATGAATATGATAAGTAATACATGGGATTGCGTCTATTCAGCTCATCGGAACAATTTCCCAATCGCAACGCTTGGAAATATTTCTAATAAGTACATTTGATCCTACTAAGTCAAATCTACCAGTTGTTGGTAATTCGCCATAATAATTTCTGAAAGTTGTAGCTGGCAAAGTTTCACATGTAAGCGCCTTCCCAAAATTACCAGAATATGATTTTGGACTATTTTGTTTTACATCAACGTTTCAAATAGATACCTCAGAGTAAGTGTTCATTTAAAATGCGGAGACATATTATCCCACTGCAGAGGTTTACAAAGTTTCAATTCACGTTGAATTACATATTTCCATCCGGTTGAATGACCGTCACAGCCAATTGCCTAAAGCTGAAAAAGACTTCTTGCTTGATCCCTTCAAATATCAATAACTGTGCAAAATTTGTTTTGCGTGAGATATTGGACTCAAAATGATAAGTATGGCAACCCAGTTCTTCTAATGAACATAAACGTTCCTTTTGCTTTTTCTCTGTTTATCTTTAGTAGTACTCCTCTCTCTATGTGAATCTTTAAGTACCATCGAAATACAGCCCTCAAGCAAGCGTTAATGTTGAACTTCACTTAACTTTCAATTTTACTTTTCACTAACTTTCCCTTCACAACATTTCAGCTAACCACGCAAATCTGAGTTACTGGATTATGCAGGACCGAGTATCGTGAAGAACAGCTTAGATGCAATTTGCCACAGCCCGGTCTGAGACTCCACTAATCTCCATACAGGAGTTGAAGGAGATAAGTCCAATTTGTGATGTTAGCAAACAGTTAATTTTTGTACTTGGATCAGTAAAGAGATTAAACAGTTCAGTACTGATGGTTTGTAAGTTCTTCAGATTTAAAATTATCTTCAGATATATCTGAAGAACAACTTTTCTTCATTTTCATAATCTACATAGCTCTTGGCGTTAGACGTTGCTTGTTATGATTTAAAGTATGTGTGAGCCTTTCTATCAGCATTATCGGCAATATTCCGAAGTCGTTTCGATGAAAAAGACAAGAAAAAGTTATACTTTTAACAAAATTCAAAAAAAATTAAAATTTCAATTGCGAATGCAGGAACAGAAATATTATTCCATCGAAAAAATATTTTGCACCTTTCTTATTGAACCCAGTGGACACCTCTTCCACTCAATAGAAAGCAATGAAAAAAATAATTATATTTCTACACGGTAAAAATTGCAATTTTACAAATCAAATTCCAATTGCGATGCGGGGAGAGACTATTATCCAATCAAAATAATATTTCACCGTTGTTTATTGACCAGAGAGAACTCCTTTCCGCTACTATTAGAATAGCTGATTTGAAAAAAGATGTTTTTCGAGTCAACTAACACACACCAGCTAATATTATTAGCAGACGAATTAAAAGTCCCATTGAAAAGAGGTGAGAATGAAGCACATTAAGGAACAGAGAAGCAATAAATTAGATTAGCTGAACAATGCAATACGTTAAATGGAAATCAGGCGGATAAATAATTGTTTTACTGGAATTACCAAAGTGAAAAGCCAAACGATTTATTTTAATGAACGAAATTTTTTCTTCTTTGAAATTCTAGAAATAAAACAGGGAAGTAACTTTGTACAAACTGCAATTTTCCCCCAAAATCATCTATCTTCCTTCCTATGTTCTCTTTTTTCATTTTCTTTTCTCCTTCATTCCTTCTTTGTCTATATAGTTTCGCTCTACAATAGTTGTTATTGAAGCTCCGGTCCAAGTGAAGCACTCTATATTTTCCCAGCCACATGAACGAAAAGAAAGACGGATTCTCTAACCTTGTCTAGGTTTACCGTTTTGGGTGTGCTTTTCAGTGTGAACAGAAACGGGACAGCAAGAGAGAGAAAGGAGGAATTATTCAGCAACAAACGCCTTTAGATAATGGAATTGACTGTAAATGAAGGAGAGGTTCATATTTTTCATGAAGGGGACGTCTTTTCATACCCTCATACAAAAAGCGTGACGGTTCAACTGCCCTTCACGTCAAAAAAGCGCAGCTTTGGAGTGAAGAGCTCGCCCGCAGACCTGCCCAATCGTCCTGTAGCTGCAGCGACAGAAGATTCTCGTTTCTAATGTGCAGGAGATTGCTGGCAAAAGAAATGTATCATTGTATCTACTGCAATGTCTTTGTAAGTAAGCGCAAAGTGTTTCCTGACATCATGGAACTTTCTATTTAAGTTTTCTTCGTTAAAACCGAAAATGTAATTTCATTTATTTTTACCTTCTCGTATATGAAGGTATATAAGAGAAGTATTGTAATCGTCAAAAATTGGAAACAGAGATTTTGTCGAGATCTCCGTTTTATATCTCCTTGATCCGAAAAGTAATTTGGAATCATGTCTGTTCATGTCTTTCCGTAATGTTAGCTTTACGGGGGGCACTAGACGTGTTCTGTCTGTGTGATCTACGTCTGCTGCCAGAGTACTGGGTCAAAGAAATGTATCATTTATCTTTGGGACAAATGTTTGTAAGAAAGTGCAAAGCGCTCTGACATCCTTGGGCTTTTTATTTTCAGTTTTCTATTAAAACCAAAATGAAATTTCATTTATTTTTTTTCTATTTCCAAGTAGCCAAAGAAGGTATTGTAATCGTCAAAAAATTTGAACTCAAGATTTTGACAGATATCACATTTTATACTCCTGAGTCCAAAAATTAATGGTTGGAATTATGTCTGATCTGTGGTATCTTGTCAAATGGACTATCCAGGTACATGAGGGCATTAGGGCAGACATTTCTCTGTGTGTCTCTGTCTGACGCATGAACTCGAAAACTATTAGACTCGCAGGATGAAATTTTGGTATATTTTTTCCCATAATTTGTAGGTTTCATCAATTGTCGCAAAATCCGTCCGGGAAGATCTGTCTGTACGAGTTCAGATGAACACTATAACTCAAAAACTTGAAGCTAGATGGATAAAATTCAGTACAAAATTTTATCATCAGAATGTAATCTGTATCAAAGTTTAAATCCGTCAAAGTGACTTGTCAAGTCAGTCTGTAATCACACTTCGAAGACAATCTTCTAAACAAATTACTTAGATAAATGAAATTTCGTATGTGGTCTTGGAAACCCTAATTGTATGTTACCTCATTTTCGTTTAAAATCAGTTAAAAAATTGAAATTGCATATTCGGTTTTTTCCCCATTCCACATGCGCAAAAAAAAAGGCAGAACGCTGGGGCGAGCGTTTTCCCCATAGGGAATACGCACTAAATGCTACCGCTTCTGTAAAATGCACGCAGGGGTACTGGGTCAAAGAAATGTACCGTTGTATCTGGACAAATGTTTTGTAAGAAATACAAAAGCCTCAATCATGAAATCCTCACCAGTATTATTTTCCAAGCACAAAATGTGAACTTGTTTTTATTCATCTGAAGTGAAGCTATATACAAGGTTTAGAGAAAAAGTAGCTCGGGTTAGGCTGCTTTAGTTGAGTTATATCCACGTCCCTTTGAAGCAACGCGTCAATATATTGAGCCACTTAAAGCTGATGATATTCAAATTCTGCGCAAGTTACTTTTCTTCATTCAAACACTTATTTTTGTAACATTGCATGAATCGACTTTAAGTGAAAGAAACTGAACAGATTTCATAATCCTGCTTACAAAGGCAATGTTTGTGTGTATGTGTTTGTCTGCAGTGGCTCCAGCGGAACCGATCCTATCAACGCAGCATGAGGGCACCTGGTATTCGTAATGAGTGACTGAATGCGCTGAAATGAAATTTAAAACTTAATCTAGAATTTTTTTTTAGTATTTAATGCTTTGTATTTGTTTTAGTTTGCTTTTTCTTTTCGTTATCAATAGGGATAATTGTACGAAAAATAGATACACCATCGGAAAGAGCACACGGATTTCCGTTCTAATAATTAGTTTTTAATTTCTAACGTAATGTGAATTTTGAGGAATTTTTTTAAAAATAGCCAGACTGCTCAGGTATGTTATTTTTTGTTTTTTAAACTGTTGCATCCAAGTATCTAATAACACTATTACTTTCAATTTTTTTCAACCTTATAACTAGAACGAGTTTCTGTCGGATTTAAAACAAGACAGTTGAAATATCTTTTCCCGTTTTTTCCTAATTAAATTTTCTATAGGCAGGAATGAAAGTATTTTCTCAAAACTATTTTCTCCACGACACTTTCGGAACGCAGCTGGCTATGTGATTGGTTGAAGGGAGATGACGTCATCACGCAGATTTAGGTGACGCTTGATTATTGGTAGCGAGTATCTTAGTGTTTCTTCATCTCGCATGCTTTTAGCGCTTGTATTATAATTTTAAGGCCGCAATTTTTAGTATTGTTATCGAAAAAAATGTGGAAAATCAATAATTTACATCTTTTGTTTTTTGATTTTTGTTCAAAACTTTTTCATGTCTATGGGCAGTGTTATTCTTCATTTTGTTGAAGTCCTGATTTCACAGGCAACGCCGTGCGCATACTACTTAGCAATATCATATTAACATGTTATTCAAGTGGCCTATCAGAGAAAGCAGTTCTCACCCAATTAAATTTATTTGGCTATCATTTAAATCTTAACTGAAATAGTTAAAATATCGTCCTTAACGAACCACCTATCTAATTTTTTAAAATTTCAACGAGGAAAAGATACGATATACTCCAGTTTTTTTCGCAACAAATGAGAACATTTCACAATTTTTTAGCCTATGCTTGGTACTTACAACTTGGTGGAATAAATTGGCAGTTATAGAGGCCGAGGAACTCTGTATTTTTGAATATATCTCAGTGGAGGTGATGAGTGGCAGGCGACCCATGATGACATATCAGACATCATAGCTTCCATATAGGGAAAAATATCGAAATCAGTTCACCAGTGGTTGGGGCTGGGTACTACTTTTGCCAATTATTTAAACATATATATAAACCGAAAGATCTTATATAGTTTCTGCTGATGTTCTGAAATGTCTCTACAATGATTGTTCAAATAGAGTCAAATCATTTTCAAGTGTTAAGTCTGAAATGCCACGCCAATTTCATTTTTGAATCCATTGGAAGGCATTTTTTAAGAGAAAAAAAAACCCGTGACTTTGCGGCGCACCGTAGGCAACGTGCAGTTAATGGTATATGACCTTGTAGCTTCACTTTTGCGTTTGTGATTGTTTATCACATGATTTGTACCATTCTAGCCTTTTTTTTTATTAAGTAAGTAATATTGGAGTGGGGATTACGTTACCGAGTTCGTAGATGGGCCATTCAGCGAAGATTGTGTATAGGGTTTTAAATTTTTCATTTCCCATATCTCTTAAAATATACCATATTTCAATTCCAGATTTTTTGGAACTTTGGAAGGAAAACCTTCGTCTGGCGAAACCGATGAAAATTCAACGATAGTTGGTCATTTGAATCGGTAGGAGTCTCTACAACGAAGAGTCTCCCAGCAGATTTCTTTGTATATAGCAATTTTAATCGGAATGTTAAATAGCATTCAAAATATTCTCT
>BGPR01047430.1:0-11799 GCA_013235015.1 Araneus ventricosus | reverse complement strand
ATTTAAATTTTATTTCTGGGCATCTACCTTGCTTCAATATTTTTATAAATTTCCTAGCAGTCCCATCCAATATATTTAATGCCCTTAATATTTGTTCCCCCAACATATTTGATTATTAACACTCACTCTTTATGTATTTTAGTATTTTAGTAATTATAATATTTTGTCAGCTGTCAGTTAAAATTTAGAAGTCATTAGGTCTCATCGGTGCTTTTGGGAGAACAAAAATCTTAACACTCTTTCTTCATTTTAGGCAGTTTCTATCGATCTATAATTTATTGTTGGTCTAGTTTCCGTCATGATTTGATTAATTACAAAGGAATTGCGGAATATTTTAGATAATTAACATTGCTTAAATGTATATACCAATTCGTGTTCGTGAGGAAAATGCCTTATCTTTGTATACAGAAAAAGTCTATATTTTCTTGTTTTAATTCTAATAACTAATATTTTCTACCCCATACCTTTGTTTCTCTTCCGTTCCTCTAAGTAGGCACATCTCACAGTAAGAGAACCACTATTCTAAATAGTAATATGACACTTTATTTTGAAAACATGTTAATTATTTATATATTTCTAAATATTACAGTATTTTCAAAAAAGAACAAAGATATTCTGATAGGAAGCAACCTAACACAAATCCTTAACATTAGTCCTCCAAAATAAGGTACTAAAACAACATGAAATTTTATTCACAAGAAGTTATTGACAGCCTTGTTTCTTTCTTTCTTCCCGATGAAATATTTTCTTGTTTAACATCAATTCCGATGCTAAGCTGTCTTTAAGCTCCAAGGATATATTTTTCCTCTTTGAAACACAATAAGTCTTTTAATCTGAGATATTTATAAAAACATTTCCCTCTAATACCACTGACAAGTAGTAAAATGTTGAACTTCCTTAGTTTTAGGTGTCCCGTAAATACAGAGCAAGAGGCTTGAGCTGACTTAACAAGATCTTATTTCGCAGGTGGTCGTTGCCAAACTTCCCGATTGCGAAACAAAGCATTAATCCTCCAGAGAGGTCAGATACACACCTTATGTAGAAGGTAGGGGAAATCCTGTCTGTGGGAATCTGGCAGACAGCTAATGGAGTAGGAGATGTTGAACCGCAACACAAAACACCTTAAATGAGTGTGATTAATCTCTTTCTTTCTAGAAACTACGGTTTCCTATTTCTTTTCATGCGGTAGTTTCCCCTGGTCTTTGGTGACTGTTGCTTACTTAATCTTCCAGTATTTAAGCAAATAGGTAGCTTATATCTCCGTCGTTCAGGCAGAAGTCACTAAGACCAAAACTACAATTTCGATATGCGGTCAGTTTAGACTTAATTAACTTTGAGTCGTTATGATAAATAGTAAAAATTATTTTACAGATTTCTAGCTTCTACGGTTGATTTACTGATGTTTAGATTACAGGTTTCTATCACGAAATAATTAATTGCAAATTCTAATTTACTGCAGTAGTCTGTCAAAATGTTTTTTGTGGACTTAGTGACTTCTGCTTGAACAACGTCGATATTCTTTGTTAGAACAGTTTTTACAACTTGAATTATATCTTGAGAGAGAGAATTTAACCATAAAATTTAAATTGAATATCTTTTGAATTTAAAATATTAAGATAAATGTATTTATAACTTTCAAAATTGAAATGTATGCATACGTATAAATTATTATTAAGCTAAACGAACCCATATTTCTTATCCATGTATGCCTGGTGATTCGTTGTGTACTGGTGATTCTGAAAGTACGGCATCACGATAGTAAAATCTGAGTTATTATAGAAATCGTGTTGTAATAATTAACCTGCATTATGCTACCTATGTAATATTTGACAGCCAACTGTCAATATACTATCTGTATGAAATCTGACATTCAGCTGTCATTATAATGCCCGTGTGCTATTCTGCAACCAACTGTTATTGTTTTACATGAGCAATATAATGGCAGTAGGTCAAAATTTTAAATATGCATATTAGAGGATAAATGGATACTTATTCAATAACACTCACTAATTATCACATAAGTGGTGCTTCTATGACGATTACCAATGTAATACTAACAATAATTCCTTTTTGTGTGACAATAAAAGGTTTCGTACAAATACACAGTTCAATCTTCTTTTTTTGCACATACAGGATGGGTCATAAATTCGTTAAATTTTTTAAAAAAATTAGTTGAAAAGGAAGAAATGATCATTAAAACAGTGTTTCCACATATAGAGTAAGTAGGAAATCAGGTTTTTTAAAATAAAAAATACAGTTCCAAAAGTCGCTTCGAGGCAGCTGAAACGAAACTTATAGCGAATTTATGAAAATCAGACTTTTATTTAAGTACCTGGATGTACGTAGACCCCTCAAGATACAATTTCTACCAGTTCAAGCATTGATGACAATGTTTTTCTGCATGAGAGGTGATTCAATAACTGTTACATTGCAGAAGGATGTAAGACAAGAAAGAAGTCCATCTTATCTCCAAGAATCTTGAAGCTTGGATTCTTGCCTGGATTGGAGTCTTACTAGGATTCTTCACGATTCCATTGTTACCAGTTAAATCACTGGGGATTAAGCTTTCCCACATGAATGGTGATTGAATAACTGTTACATTGCAGGATGATGTAAGATAAAAAAGGGTCCATCTTATCTCCCGGAATCTTGAATCTTGCCCAGCGCTTTGAAGAAAAATAGAAAAATGCCTACCAAGCACCCGGCTCTTCTTGGCAGAATGGCTCATCATTGCTGTACAAAGTGAAATGGAGAATATGGAAACCGATCTATCCTCAGGGAATAGCAGTGCTCGTGAAGCTGGAAAGATATTGATGTTGTCTCAATCATAGATTCGACGCATCCATCACGGGATCTTGCATTTTAATCCCTACAAACTGCAGTCACTGCAATAGCTTTCGTGTACCACCTATCAGAGCAAGTTAAGTAAAGGCATTTCATTTGTATAATTTCAATGAAGATCGAGTGATAAGTCAAGACTGAAAGATCGGGGTACCCCTTCTTCGGTAATCATCACCGGACTTCACGCCACTAGATTTGAGCTTTCAGCTTATTTAAATTCATTTGTGTCCAAGTCCTCTCATGCCAAATTGTAGGAACTCAGAAATGACATTTGGGAGGCCACAGATGGAATCCCCCAAGTGCTGCACTCAGCTGTCACAAATGCTGTATTCGTCTTATCTTTACAGTATAATATGGCGGAGATCATGCTGAACATTTATTGATAGTGTAAATTTAGTGCAACTTGTCCAGTTATTATCTTCCTAAATCCTCTTTTAGTGACTTTTGGAAGTGAAACATTTTTCCATTTGAGAACGAAAAACTGATTTCTCTTTGTACTGATAAATCCGAACTGTTTAAGAGGCTTTATTCCTTTTCAATGGAGTTTTATATATTTAACTAATTTATCTCGCATCTTGTATAAGGTGTACAGAGCAGATAGTTTGAGCTGTAGTTATCAAGCTACCAATCAAAGTCCAAAATATAATTTGTGAACTAATTAGATTACGGCAATTCAATACTAGTTCGAGTATTATGATTAGACTGCATTTATTTGGAATAACTAATACTTTGTTTCACCAACATCAGTTCGGATAGTTCAATAATTATTCTGGAAAATAGATGATTTCTTCAGATAGGTCAAAACCTACTAAGAACATATAATCGACATTATCAGGATATCAGACAAAGAAAGCGGCCGCGGTGGCCTAATGGCACGGTCTCGACTTTGGGGCCGGAGAGTTCCAGGTTCAAAACCCGATTCCACTGAAGATCGACCACGTATTGGGCCTGTTGCACGCTAAATCATGCGTAGGGGGCCAAATGTCCTCCCATTGGTGTGGTGCAGAAGCTTGGAGAGGGGCTGATAGCTCAAGTGTCGTTCTTGTCATCTGACCGAGGTTCAAAATTACAATGTCCGTCCCAAAATAGCCCTCGTGTTGATTCAAATATAACTAATAATATAACTAAACTAAACTAAGACCAAGAAAGTGGGAGATTATTTTCAACTTTAGTTTAAATCCATATAGTCTAGTGAAATGAATTATTCCTGGCTCTCCATACCTGACGCTCAATCCCTGGATGGAGACAAGTTTCGTAAACTACATCTGCGCATTTACAACTCATAAAACGTTAGATAATACCACTCGTAACCATTAAGTCTGTAACTTTTCTATGACATATGATAGTGAATGTTTTCAATCAACTTGTTGAAAGCTATCTATTAAAGCAAAATTGAACACAGTCAAACAACATTGAACAAAAGCAGAGAAAACACGAATAATAAACGATATCGTTGACTAACCGAAGATGAGGGTAATCAATCCGTCTTCTTTCATCAATTAATTTTATGTATCGTTCTTTTCCGCGTCTTTTGTTACAAAAGAATAACTAAGTCTAAAAACCGAGATGTGAGCGTTACAAATTTTTCCTTATGGGCCAATTAAGTCACGTGACTAAGATTTTTTTATCTATTCGAACAAGTTAGAAGCTCCATCAAGTATTCCCCTGACTAAAACACTAGATAGTTTTCACATTTATATTTTCTTTAAAACTCCTATACGACGTTAAGAGTTCAAAATTTATCGCCATCACACGTCTAATTGAAACCAGGTTTGGCGCCGAAAAAACTGATAAGCACTCCCTTGTTGCAACTTTTAATACAAGTCTTGTTATTTAGTGCGTTCTCCAAAGCATACCTTCATTCATATCAGCCATCGACCCGGAGATCTGCAATAATCTCAAAGGATATAAACTTTGAATTTTATGGGGGAAATTTTGCCGATGGTGGAAAAAAAATATATTGAGTCACCTTAAAATGAATTTACGACTCCGTTGAAACTCCGGACGCAAATTCCGTAACGGAATCCGCGTTTTCTTGTTTTTATTTACTGGATAGTCACTCCATTTATGAAGCGTGTTACTTGCCCACGTGACCTCTCGGAATAAAGTAGTGGTTTATTAAAACATCAGATATTGTATAGCAACGGATTCGGAAACCATCCGCGCTTTTGCGCACGCGCCGGGCGGAGTTATTTTCATCAAAATAGGGGGAAGTGAAGAATGGGAGAGTGATGTTTAGATTTTACAGAGCGTGATCTAACAAAGAACTCCGGAAATGCGCTCATGCGACTCATTGCCTGACAACCGTTTCCAGTGTAAAATCGTCCAAAAGTGGTAGTCTTGGAATCCATTGCTGAACAGTAATTTATTGCGGGTTTGGGGTGCTGGATGGGTCTTTATAGCTTAGATGTTGTTTCTTGAGATAGATGGGGATTTTCTTAAAGTTCTATAGGATTTGTTTATGACCGGGATGAAAATGATGTACGGATTCTTGCAGAGTTTCTGATCTGATGGCGCTTGGTGGTGTTATAGTTCTTGATTGTTCTAAGAAAGACAGTTAATCAAAAGTTTTAGAGAAGATTTATTTTCAATGACGCGGTTTTTTCATTATCTTATTTTAAAATTTTATATCAGATAAGTTAATAAAAGTGGAACTATTTTGTGTCAGAGAACGCAAGAATTTTTAGAACATTATTATTTTTCAATCTTTATTTATTTATCCTATATTTGCCTTATATGGACCGTTACTATGAAATTTTTAGAAAATATTAACATATTTCTTTCTGCAATTAAATCCGGGCCGCGGTAGCCTTGTGGGAAGGTCTCAGCTTTGGAGCCGGAGGGTTCCAGGCTCGAAACCCGATTCCACTGAAGATCCGCCGTGTATGGGACTAGCTGCACACTAAACCATACACAGTGGCCAAATGTCCTTCCGTTGGTGTGGCGTGGAAGTTTGGAGAGGGGCGCCTGCTCAGGTGTCGTCCTCGTCATCTGACCGCGGTTCAAAATTAGCCCTCGTGTTGCTACGAAACGGGACGTTAATATAACTAAACTAAACTCTAAACTCTGCAATTAAATAAATAGAAATGTTTTTCAAACGCATGGGTTAGAGTAAAGAAAAAAATTATCTGCTTATAACACATACTGTACAGTTGAAAGAAAGCAAATAAATATTCGATTGGATTACAATAATCAGCAACTCTCAATTTTTTAAACTATATAACGGAGTTAAAATATGAATTAACAAATCAAGCAAAAATATCTGAAAAAAATCATGTAAACTTAATGTTGATTAATTTAATTGTAACTAAGTTCAATTAATATTCATGTAATGAAAATAAACTTTTATAAATTTTATGTATGTGCAATTATTTCAATATTTTATTGCAGTCCATCTCTCCTATTCATATGGTCCATCTCACCCAGACTACTCCGCGTGAGATGGACCAAATAGTAAAAATTTTAAAAAATTATAAAAGAAATTCCTTTAAAGATATGAACCTCTGCATTAGGACTTTTTTAAAGAAACATCATACACTATACATATATGCTGTGAAAAGTGAAATATATGTAAATATATGGCTTTTAGAGCACGAAGTAAAAACGTGGTCCATCTCTCCCGTAATTACCCTATCTATATGAACAGCATCCAAACTTAACTAAACTACAAACTTAAACGATTCAGTTCCGACATCAAGATTTCAAACCTAAATCTTTTTTCTGACGTTTAAGACGGTTATTCAACGTGGTAAAGGAAATCATGCGATTTTGCAGACCGGTGAAGATGGAAAAACGCCGGTATTTTGAAAACGGCTAGTGGGATGAAGCAAGATCTTATTGATTAACTTTATTTTTTAAAAACATTTACACTAATTACCCAATTCCTAAAGAACTCATTTGAGTTTTAGATGTTGGTTAAAATTTAGATAAGTTATATGTTTTACTCATACTGTCAATATTGTCAGCCATATTTCAATCATTTTATGTAAAAGTAACTTATTTTGTATGTATCAGTTTCTTAAATTAAAACAAACAGTTTCTTATTTTGGTTTATTTCAAAAAAGAAAAGAATCTGAACTATCAAAATGTTTGTTCTTAAAATATTTCTAAATTATTTTTTTATATTTTAAATTTCATTATGATATGCATTTGTTAATGTCTATTCAACCAGTCTTTTAGAAAGTAGTTATGATGCTGTTTTTCATTACGTCTGTAGATTATTATTATAGGCATTTATTACAAAACATTTGATAATTAAAGTCACATGCATATGATTAAGAAGAATCCGAATTTTCTGGCAATTTACTTTTTGTCAAAGAATTCATATTCCGTTTTGTTAAATTAATCATTTACTAATTACGTTGCCTTCTGAAATATTCTGACACCTGATATAATAGGAGGAGTAAATATCTCTTCATATCTTCTCATCATTATACACAAGTTTCTATAAATCAAGGCAAACAATTTAAGGAAAATTAATTTAATCAATGAATACATTTAGAGCACCATTTCTATAATTTTGAAAAATTCTATGTTTAAACTAAATTATTTATCTTTCACAAATATCATCCTTATTATTACAGAAATACGATTTACGCAGTTAAACATTTTCAAAAAATGAGTTTTATTCGAGATTCTGTGTTAAAAATTTTATTTTCTTAGGTTTTTAAATATGCTTATGCATACATTACATTAAAGCTTCATTATTCGGTTGTTTTGAATTTCAGGCTGAAACTTTTATCCTCAAACATGGATAAAGTTACATTTTCAATTTCTTATCTCGCAAGTTTACCTTTTGCATATTCATTCCAAAAAAATGAATACTTTTGCACTTTACTTTCTCGGAATTTTAATATTCTGGAAACTATGATTGAGAACTTTGACAGAAGGGATATGCGAAAGAGATCAAAGCCACCACAGTTTTTCCTTCAGGCATTTCTATTTCGCAGATTCCGTGTCCTCTGCGCTGCAAATAAAAAATGGCAGTATTTTTTGGAATTCAGTTCTGTAGCGTGGAATTGGAAGATGTTCAGAAGAACAGATAAAATAAATAAATTCACGTATAGGAAACAATATGTTCAGAGAATTTACTTTATTAAGAATATAAATTGCAGATATTTTCCTGTATAACGCACATAGAATTTCTATTATTTCAATTTTTTATTTTATGTTTTAACAGTAAGATGTATGTATGACTAATACGTATAAGTCAACTTAAAATGGTTTTAAAATTCCAGAATATGTTTAGATTCTGATATCAGACTTTAGAATCATTTTAAGCAAAATAAAGCTTTACTAATTTATTTTAAAATTATTTTTTCTGCTTTAAAATTGTACATGGCTTACCGGTGAATCAATACTTTATTTAACATTGCAAGATCTTTATTACACATATTTTGCATGCATTGAAGTTTTTCTGTAATATTAAATAAACGAGAAAAAATGTTTTAATGCATTTTATAATTTTGAATGGACAGTTAATTCTCTGCAAAGATTTTATTTTTTAAATGAAATCTTACTTTATAGTATTATTTTTATAACTCTTAATACTACTATAAAAATGGTACATTCCATGACGGGGAATCCATGCTTTTATTAGCAATGCAAGATCGTTATTGCTAAGGTTCTGTATTTATTAAAAGATTCATATAAATGTAAAATGAACGCAAGGAGAGTGTTTTAATGCGCTGTAAATTTTATAATTCATAACTTTATTTATTCATGAGAATAGAAAATTTAGCAATGCGTTCTAAATTTTCCTTTGAAGAAAACATATAAAAATTTAACACAGGAATGCTCCACATAGATTTCTATTAACCGTCGTTTCTCAAGGTAACAATTTATGTGTGTTCGAATATTGTTCCAAAAATCGTTCTGTGGGTGTATTGTGTAAAATGTCCAACACGCAGGATACTAGAGAATGAAGGTTTATTCACAAATATGCAGGAAAACACGTAGCACAGATAACAGGAAACAATAGATCTTGAAAAGATTAGCGAAGTGAACAGACAACAATTCACAGGTAATAACAGTTCAGAACTTTGATATTTAGCAACACAAACAATCAGGAAATCCCTAATAACGACAATAACAACACTTTCAATAGCGCTCAGCTCACCAACTTCCCAGCTCGCACTGCAGACGAAACTCTAAAGTCGTCCCAGTGGATCAACACTACTCTTTCTGATCCAAGCGCGGTCCCTATATACTCTCTCCGACACATGGAGTTTCGTTTTATATTCACGCGCATTTCCTTTCCTTGTAGAGATATCGAGAAAAGGGTCGCATTTTCTGGAATCATCGATTTGTCTCCAAGGTCGCCAAATTTGTCGCCAAGTCGTCAAAATGGTCGCCAAGATCGGGTTCCCGGAATGGCCGCTGCCCGTCACTCCATGCTTACACCTGTAAAACTCCCTCCCCAACTATAAGACTAGCTAGGCAGGAAAGCGACATTACATCTTTGTAACAATATTTCGTTTAATCGGATTGACCACTGAAGCATATTTATATTACAAATAAAGCATATATGAATGTATAATGATAATGCTTTATTTTCTCCCTTTCTTTACTGAAGTAAATAATACAGACATAAAATATTACTAGAGTAAATAATATAGCAATGAGGATTTGTTATCATATTTGAAATATTCATAATTAATCCATGTTATGAGAGGTAAGATATTCCCAGAAGATATCTTTTGCTCGTATTATTTCCATCATTTGGAAGTGGCAGCAAATGAGTAACAACATCTAATAGATGGACAACAATAAGGCATCAATTTCTCTTTTTCCGAATTTTTCCCTTTTTTGCTGAATTAAATAATGCAGACAAAAACGATAATATACGATACTAGAAATATTCATAATTAATCCTTGTTATGAGGAGCAAGATCTTTTCCATAAAATATATTTTCTTCGAATTATTCCCATCATTTAGAAGTGGCAGAAAATGAGTAACTACATCTACAGAATTTTTGTCTTGGTAACAATATGTTTAAAATTCTTCCTTTCAGTACTTAAATATGATTTGTCATTTTCTATCTGTTGATGCTAAATAGATTACCTTCCTAATCTGGTTTTGTCATAAAATATTACCTCGGAAAACTCCTAATCTTGTTTCCGTTCTTAAAAGATCAAAGCATAGAATTTAGATCTGTTGTAATGCGATTATATGTGGTATAAAGGTTCATAAATTAGTTTTAACAGGTATGATCTTAGCTAAAAACATAGTAACAAAGAGTATTTGTAAAATAAATCAACGTTATAAAATGTATATTGCATTTTATTTAATAACTTAGAAATAGAAAGGATTTTGAAAACTTTTCATTTAATTTTCGAGACTTATACAAAATAAAAATAAATCCTTTGATGTTTATATTAAGTATATTTTGATACTTTTTTTTATTTCAAATGAAAATGTTTTATAGAATAAAAATTTAAACAACCGTATTTTAATGAAAAACAGTAACAAAATTTTCTTGTAGCTTAAGTTTATCATCCGAACATTGTAATTAACTATCTAGGAAATACGCTTTAAAATAAGGAAAAAAGCAGCTTAAAAAATGTGTAATTAATCCAATCAAGGAAACCGATTGTCCAGATTGTACCACTGGTTGCCGAAATTGTACGACCAATTTCTTTAAGCACAATTAAAGCAAAAATATTTTTTGATTCTCAAATTCACACCATCACACAATGCATTAATCCATGTATGACATTTTATGCATACATGGTGTAACACTTTCTCTTCTCCTTTTATTTCTCTACAAATGGTACGTTTCCTGAGTTTTATCTATTTTTTTATCCACATTCGATGGCTTTAATGTTCTTTTATCGTTTTTTTGCCTTGATTTTTTCCAATTTCAATTTATGAGAACTACTAGCGGTGAAAAAGTGCTTTCTAAGCTATTGCCTGTAGTTTACGATAATAAGTCCATTGATTTAAACGGTCCAATCAAGGCAACCCTTTGTGTTCCAATCTAGGCAACTACTGGACTACAATTTGTTTCCCCTAACCTTAGTTTTAAGCTATTTTAATAAAATGCTCGCAATAAATTGTAGCCAAAGAAATTTCCTATCTGAGGATAAAATAAAAAATATATATTTAATTTAAAACAGTCTTTGTTAAAATAATTAATGAATGATACATAATTCTAAATACTTGTTCTCTAACTGTAAACACTCAACGCCTTTTCTTAAAAATGATTTCATACACCCCATTTACATCATTACAACATAATTTGTCACTTTTGCGTCTCACATATTTAGTAGAACTGAATTTATGTTACCGGTAGGGATGACAGCTACCGGTTTTTGGCTATTCAGTTTTTTTCACCACCGGTTTATAGAGGTTATAACCGCTTGAAATAACCAGTTTTCGGGTTTTTTTTCATAAAAAAACAAACGCCGTTTGTAGGCAAAACTTTTTATTAATATTGTTTTTGCAGGAAATCAATCCATTGGCCAATTTTTCTTTAGTAGATTAGATTCTTTCAGTAATCTGCCAACGCCACGAGGACGCCATGAACAGACGCCTCTTTCACTAATCCTAAATTCTTTCACTAATTTCCCAATCAACGGACGCCTCGAGGAAGCGGTTGTCGTTGATTAGCCTAAGATGATGAAATTCAAAATTTCAAACTTGGTAAATTTTAGTCTAATCGAACCTAAAATCGAGCCTAACTCCCGATCGGGTTTTTTTACACGGTTATTGGATTTAAAAAAATAACCGGTTATAATAGGGACAAAAAATAACAGAAAAAACCGGTTAACCGAAACAAAAAAAACTGGTTTTCGGTTGGTTTTTCCCATCCCTAGATACCGGTCCAATCTTGGCGCCAAGCCAAATTCGGAGATTCTCTCCATATCATATTTGGTTTACTTGATTTCTATTTTCTGATATAAATTATATTTGTAGCCTTTTTGGTACGCCATAATCTTATTTCTGTTAGGGATAAC
>BGPR01047429.1:0-11799 GCA_013235015.1 Araneus ventricosus | reverse complement strand
GCACGTGAGTGTCACACGTGCTGTGTGTGCCAGATTTTACGGTCCGCAAAATTCTGAATTCTGTAGATCGAAAAATTCGTGCCGGTATCAGTGTGTTCAGATGCTGCAAGTGGATGATCACCAACTACGGTTGAATTTTGATACTCAATTTCTCATCCGGTTTGGCGCTGACGACAGCTGGCCTTTGCGCATTCTAAGGACAGACAAGCTATATTTCTCGTTGACTTGTAACGTTAATTCGAAGAACTGTGTCCACTGGACAGATTGAAATCCTCATAATGTAGTCGCACTTCGGTTACACTAAGCAGAATTGTCTGTGTGGTGCAGGATAACAAGCACTCTCATCCTTGACTCTTACGTATGTGAAGAGATTACAGTCGTAGGTCTACGTACGTGTCCGGTAACGAGTGCGTTATGAATTTATGCTGACCAATTACGCCATTCCGGATTTGCAACAGCGAAACGCTCTGGATGAGGTTGCGTAGAAGAAATTTAATCAAATTTACCAATTAATCAATAATAATTAAGTTCTAAAAATATTAAAATAGTGTACGGTCATCTAGACTGAATCTTCAAAATAACAGAATGGAGAATACCTGCTTCTACCTGTGCTACCTTTTCAACAGGAATCGCCTCCTCAAGAACGATCACTGATATCTGAGCAGTCACTACAACATGTTGGCGACCCACCGTTGGAAACCCGGGTCCACCAACAAAACACACAATAACCCAATGGTGAACCGTAATGTCGCAAAAGTGTTAAATAAAAGGCTTTTCGTTTAACACTAATTGGCATAAAAAAAATTAACACACAATTTGATGTTTTACCAAAAAAGTTATGAATTTATCTTTTATTATTTAAGGAAAGTAATCACTCTTATAGTAAATGCAAATGCTCTGTTTAAAATGGTTCGAAGAGAAATATTTTCTACTAAATGGAAGAGCAGTTCTTTTAGTTAAACATGTCTAGGGAAGCTATATAAAATTATAATAATTGTATGTCTAAAATATTTTTCTTTACTTTGCAATTACTGAAATTAAATGATACAGAAGAGAACAGAATGCTACAATACAGGTACAAAATGTTACTTAAGAAAATTCCTATTTAAACTAGGGGGCTCTGCCCCCTGCTCGCTAAAGCTCGCCAACCCCCAGAAGGATTGCGTTGCAATCCTCCCAGGTTTGCTACGCAAACCCTGCTCGCTTCGCTCGCTATAATGAAGACACTGTGTGTCCTAGAAGTTATTCTAAAATCTGCATATATATATATATGAATCAGCTTTATTTTGCTTCTGATGCTTTAACTTAAATCAGCACAGAATAAAATTTTTTAGCCTCAAAAAAGATATTTTTCTTCAAATAAAACTTACAAAGTAAAGCTGATTTCCTTTTAATGCTTTCACCTTAATAAAGAAGGAATAAAATTTTTTGGCCCTGAAAAGGGCCGTTTTTTATATAGTGAAAGCATCAGGAACCTCCCCCATAAACACAATTAAATATTTCACATTTTGGAGCTATCACAGAAACAGATTCAAAAGATCGTGCTCTACGAAAACATAAATTGTACGAAAGCAGGTATATACATATTCAATACATTCATATATAAAATAATATACAACATTGAAGACTGTGCTCTACAAAAAAAATTGTATCAAAGCAGGTATATTCAATCCACTCAGATATAAAATAATATACAACATTGAAACAAATTAAAAATGTAATGCAAAAAAATACACTTGACAATCAATAACAGAAAACTTCCTCATAAACACAGTTAAATATTTCACATTTTGGAGCTACCACAGAAACAAATTCAAAAGATCGTGCTCATGATAAGCTAACATAGAGTTGTCCATGACTAAAAACAGGCTCATTGAGCACCAAACATATCTTTTCAAAAGTTTGGCCTTACGACTTATTAATTGTCATGGAAAAGGCTAAACGAATGGAAAATTGCATACGTTTAAATTTGAAAGGCATGTTAGTCTGAGATGGAATCAAAGGGATTTGGGGAATGAGAAATGTCTCTGTACCATCAATGGATTTTGCCTGAATAATGTTTTGCTGCAATTTTGTGATAATTAGGTGTGTACCATTGCATAATCCTTTAGAGGGAGCTAAATTTCTCAACAGCATTATAATGCAACCTATTTTCAACTTTAACTCATATGGAGGAAAACCAGTTGGTGTCAAAGAATTTAAAAATTCTTCAGGAAATGTCAATTGATCTTGAGGATCTTCACTCATGATCATATCAACTGCTTTATAAACAGTTTCATTTCCCGGCATAAATTCCAACACTTTATTGTTGATTTCCATGGATCGCTCATTATTAACAGTAAGGACAGCTCGATCTTTAAGCTCCTGTGGGGTCACACTGGAAAACTCTATGTCACTGTACAATTGATGTATAGGGTCTTGTATTGAAGGGTAGCATTGCAAAGGCAACTGAATCGTTGAGCCACTTTTTTTCTCTCCAACGTCCAACAACCAAGCACCAAAATCCCTTTCAGATTCAAGGTTACACATATTTTTTGTCAGATTTAACTTATGAAATTTCAACCAAAGAGCGTGTTTTTTTTCAAGGAGCTGGCAACAGTTAATGTTCTTGAACCTCTTAAAATTACTGGAAGAACTTGGCGCAAATCTCCACCCAGTAGAATGACTTTGCCCCCAAACGGTTCTTTACATTTTGTGAGATCTTGTAAAAGTCTATCAACAGCTAAGAAAGCATGAACATCTGTCATGGGTGCTTCATCCCACACAATTAATTTTGTTTTCAGTTACATGTCAGCTTCTTTTGTATTAGGCTTCAAATTGCAAGTAGATGTTGCATTTAAATCAATTGGAATTTTAAAAACAGAATGGGCTGTTCCCCCCCTTATTAATATTGTTGCAGCAATACCTGCAGATGCAACAGGAATAACATCATCACCTGTACCACGTATTGTGAGAAGCAAAGTTGAATAAACAAAAGTTTTTCGTGTCCCAGCAGGACCATCTAAAAAATAACACTTGGGTGTATCTGCAGCGTTGTTGTACACTGCACTTAATAAGATTTCCACAACATTCCGCTGTTCACTATTTAACTGCATAGTATAACTATTAGGTTTAGCCTGCTCTTCCACAACATCAAAGTTCACTCTCTCCAAAACACTTGCAGGCAAATCTACAGTTGGTAGATGCAGTTTTTGGAGACTTAAATTGTAGGATGTAAGCAGTTCCTCAATATCTGCAAGTGTATAGTGAGGTCCAGTCTGCTCAGAATAACGATGCACAAAGTCCTCACAAAGTGAAACTTGATGTTGCACCCATAAATCTGGAACATCCTCCACTTCTCCAAAGCCACAAATCATTGCGAACAGCATGCGCAACTGTCTCGGAGATTGAAATTGTGCAGCGTCATTCAAAGCATCATGCCACTGCTGGTCACCTCGAAGAAGTCCATACTCCTGACATGCTTGTTGAAATGTAATGCATCTTAATCCATTTACGGTCAAAATATCATCAAAACTAATGGCCCCAGACTTGCGCAGTAGTAGCATCCGCAAATAGTACCTCTCAATATCCAGTATACTAACTACTGGCAGTCTCCCAATAACATTTTGTCCACCACGTTGTCGCTTCTTCCAATTTGTGGTACTCTTATCAAACATATAATATTGTGGAATATCTGAGTAAGAAATGTTGTGAGCTGAAGGATCATTTTTGTTTAGTTCAAACCATGATGTTAGTGTTGTTTTTCTTAAAGCAGCTCGTTCAATTGCTTGGGCTTCTTGACCGTCTTGGTACACAATCGGCTGTTGCTGTGGTAAATGCACAGCTAAGCGCACTACAGTGTGGGATTTATGCGACAAATTAAATTCATTTAAACGCCACATGGCTTCAGGTGTACTAATATACCTACCTTCAACAAAACTTAAAATTTCATCATGATCCAGAGCACCTTCTTTTTGTATTTTGACCGAGGCTGCATCATGTTCTTTGTATACATATATATATAAGTATTTGACACTTTTAACTGAGGCACAAACTTCAACATTAATATGTGCATTAAATTTTTTAAGCAACCAAGGATTATATGGGACAACCCATCTGTTATCGATGGAATATTTCCCTACTTCGACAGGTTCAGTAGCTCTTCTGCGATAAATAGGGTATCCATTAACATTTTCCTCTGTATCATCCTTGAATTGTTTCGGAAAACTTTTGCAGCACTGTCCATCTCTTATGCAAGGAGAATTTATATTTATAGTTCCACATGGGCCATGTACCATGCATTTTGTCACAATTTGGAGGAGTCTAAGATCAGTGCAAGGATCTGGAAGTTCTGCACTCACAAACTTGTCAATGTCATCTTTAGTGCGAATTTTGCTTTCTGAATCTAATGTTAGAAGAATGTGGGCATGAGGCAAATCTCGCTTTTGGAACTCAATAACATAAATATAGATCAAAACAGTTCCAAATATTCCATGCTTGCAAATACCTTCTAAAAGTTCTTTTAATTTCATATTAAATACACGTATAATAATATCAGGTCGGTCTTCAGGACGTTGTACTCCCTCCATGCAATTTAAAACTTCAAACCAAGATGGGTTGCAAGTAAAGGTCAGAAAGAGATCTGGTTTACCAAACTTGCGTACCATAGCCATTGCATCTTGATAATTCTGTTGCATATTATGTGGACTCCCGTTCAGTTCGCTTTTGTTCATTTCGGATAATATATCCGACAGCACGACTTAAATTCATTATTTTTACAAATTTCCAACTACTAAAAATAGTTTTCAATAAACGTGATCACACGAAACGGCTTCGGACTTTCCGCGGATGTAAACAAATCAAACGTGCGAGCTGTTGCCAAACGGTGATTAAGAAATTCGACCTTTTTTTGTCGCCACGTAAGAGAATTATATATATAGATGTTACGTTATTTAAAGTGCAATTTTCAATTTAGGATTTTCGGAGTGTAGACTATAAAGTCAATTTATTCATAAAATATTTCAGAAGTAATTTATTTTACTTGAATTGTCACATAATTGTTTTAAAAAAAATATGAAACATTTTACATCAATTATTATCTCAAAGCTTAATGTGTAGCCACTAACAATAGGGTGGGTCGAAAAAAGTACATATTTTTTTTTTCGGAACGCTTTAGTGCGGAAAAGTTGTCTATTGTAATAAGAAGAAAAACGGCATAAGAGAAATTTAAATCGGTTAACATCTTCCGTTCGAGCTTAATTAAAGTTAATGAAAAATTGCAAAATCGCGCCTTTTTTGTAAAATAAAGTTAATTAAAACTTTTAAAATAAACACGCTTTAATTTTTCATGCTTGTTTTAATGTTTAAATAACCTAAATAAATTAAATTCTGATCAATAATCTAATTTTTTCCGTTCGCGCAACGTCTCAGAAAAAACAGAAATATACCAATTTTTCGCAATTTTTACTGTCCAACTCTTCGCTCGTTTTGCTAGAACAAAACGACCCTGAACTCACCACTTGGAGGTGGTTGCACGTAGAGTTCCGCCCACACCCTACCCAACCAACCATCCAATTGATGGGTGTGGTATTTACTTACAACTATTAACAAAGATTTTCCATAGAGTAGGATTCTTTGGCTTAATGTGTTTTTTACATTTTCTTTTTATATCTACTACACATTTAAATTCTGTTATTTTGGAGAAATTAGGCATAACCGATGTAGACTTCAGTGTTGCTCGGATATAGCCATTTCTAGCTTCACGTCAACATACTTTATTCGAGACCTCTGTCACAAGTTTGACGCACCTCTCCACAGCCTCGGTGTGACAAGGAAACTTTTGTATTTCTCTGATGGGCGTAGTGTCAGAATTGATGACTGATTTAATATCATCTTCACTTAGGTCCCGCAGCATTGGCGGAGGATACACCACACAAGAATTCCAATTAATAATTTCAATGTAATCGGAAGCTTGAAAGTTTTCTTCGGTGGTACGAAATTTCTAACAGTCTTCTTCTTTCGGACGATTTGTCTTGCTTTTAAGATTCTTCTGTAACCGAGCTCCCGAATATGTTCTCTTTCATCGACAAGCATTGCCAACAGAACATTCTCTGTGTGCGCAAAGAACTCTCTTCGTTGTATTACTGGATCGACAACTTGAAGTAATTCATTGCATAAATACTGTGATATTTGGATTGCTTGAAAGACATGTTTTGGTCCGTCAGTAAAATGTTTGCTCTTTTTAATGGTAAACCATGGAATCATGTATGATTTTAAGATGAAGCCAACTATTTCTTTTAAGTTTTCGGATGGATCCGATGAACTTATATACAACCTAAAGATTCAGTTGGCAGCAGTAGCCATCTGGAATGGATCAAAGGACCAGGGTCCGATTTGCCAAGTCTTCTGGACAATATTCCAAGGTGATTGCATTTGAAATGTGCAACAAATACTGTTGGTCTTGGCTCAACAAATTCCTGTCTATATCAGGAAGCGAACAATCTATTGGTTCATAATCGACCACAAGGAGTTTTTCACAGCAAGTAAGCTACTGCCCGATAGGCCCACTAAAAATTAGGCCCTGCAGTTTCACCGTAAATGTGTTGGAATATGTGGTGAAAAGGAAGCTCATTAAAATACAGGAAGCATATGCTCCACTGTAGCGGGCGTCCTACATGATTTTCTATTCGGTGGATGACACCGTTATTCCATACAGTGTTGGTTACAGTGCCATTACACCCTACTACTTCATTCTAATTCATAATTAGCTAATGTTGTTAGAATAAACATTAAACAAACGTAACACAAAACATTGCACAGCACAGACTCAGAGCACCCACGTCACACACAGCAACAAAGCGTGTACCGCTTGTAACAGACAGAGAAAGACTGAAATGAAGGTCGTAGTGGGTGGTGGCGACTGGCGAGTAGAAGACCGAGTTGGTGAGGGGAGGGGTGCGGCAGAGTTGGTAGGGAGGGACCACGCCACGGTTCAGTCTAGTTCAAACCAGTTCAACTTAATTCAAGTGAGCTCTGGTACGTTTTATTCAGCCAAAACGAACGAAGAGTGGTTCAGTGAAAATTGCGAAATATTGGCAAATTTCTGTTTTTTCTAAGACGTTACGCGAACGAAAAAAATTAGATTATTAATCAGAATTTAATTTATTTATGTTACTGAACCCATAGAAAAGGCATAAAAAACTAAAGCGTGTTTATTTTAAAAGTTTTAACTGACTTTAAAATTTACAAAACAGGCGCGATTTTTGGAATTTTTCATTAACTTTAAGTACGATGCGCGAACGGAAGATGTTAATCGATTTTAATTTTTTATGCAGATTTAATCTTATTACAGTAGGCAACATTTCCGCACTAAAGCTTTCCGAAAAAAAATTATTTTTTTCGACCCACCCTAACAAACAACAGCGTTACGAATATTATCTTTCAGAGTTACTGAAAATGTCTTCTGAATTAAAGCAACCCTAGGGATGTTTTAAAAATCGTTATTAAATGCGACCCAAAACCATTAAATTCTCTTAAAATCTTTCAATACGTAATTCTAGAAATGGAGCAAAATTTACACTCAACGCCAAATTCTACAACTCGTTTCATGAATCATCGAAAATCTGCAATGTAACAAATTTTGTTGACCACATATATTTAACATTTAACTTACTTTGAAGAGTATCAGTGTCGCCAGACCATTGATCACTATAGAATTAAATGAAGGCCTTCAAATTATGGCGTTGGATTAGATATAAACCCAGTGAAATGATTCTACTAGTTTTCTCAACCACTTTTGTCTCAAACACCTTTCTATCGCAAGAGAAGTTTCATTTTACAAGTGCACACCACTTCCTACTTCTCCTATGAAAGGAAACTCTCTTCCGACTTGCATTATAATGCCAGAAAGAACGCGGTATTTGGGCTATTTTAAACAGGATATTTCCCTTATGTATTCCAATAGAGACAAGTCCTGGTCAATGTATAAATTGTATCTGTAAATTATTCGGTTCAGCTAAAACTTTATTGAGCTGATATGATTTGAATTTGCCTCTGAAATCGATTTACAGAGTTTTTAATATGTAAGTATTTGCAGCAAAACTTGATTACACGGTTTTCACTGAACAGTCTCTAACAGTAGAACGATTTGCGTGTGGGTGGATTTAATTCTGGGTTTAAGGAAAAGTTGTATATTTCGTTACATTTAAACCAATATTCGAAACAAGAAGGCAAATATTTAAAAGAATTGCAGAGTAAGAAAAGCGAAGCAAAATAGGAGAACAAAGAAAGCTTTTAAGTACTCATGAAGAATAGATTACCAACATATTGCAAAGCCATTGTTTTACGCCATTGCATACAATATGAAATATACAAACGATAACTGCTAAATATTTTCTGAAATAAGAATAATTAATAACATGGTGACATACATGCTCTTCGTGCATTTTTTTTCGAATTAATCTTCACGCTCTACACAGATCAACATTGATTGCCTACAAATTAAAAAGACAATATTCTTACCTAATTTAAAAAAAAGAGAATTTATAATCTTTTATCTATGAAAAAAGAATTAATTTGTCTTAATATGTAATGCAAAGATTTATTTTTTAAATTATTATAATTCTTACTACTTATTTTGACTTGTTGATCAGTATTATATACATATCATACAGAAAAAGTGATCAAGAAATGAAAAATTGTTTCACAACTTGCAAATTATAAAAAATATTCATAAGAACTATATGCAAGACAGAAATTTTAATATATATATACATGAAATTCAGCAGAAATGAACTGCAGTAAAATGTGGTTTTAAGCGTATCTTTACACCTTGCAAAGTTAATCGAATACCAGAAAAGAAGGAGAAAAAAGGAGCAACTCAAAGATCAAAAACCGAAAATGGGAAGTAGCATTTCTCCACCATATTTATCCAAGACACAACCAATAATGCCTTTAGGGAATAGAAGCTACTCATAATGACCTTCGGGCAACATTTCTTCGTTTCTTCGATTTTATCCGTGACTTCCTCTTTTAAACAGCGATTTTTTTGCTTTCTGTCGAACCTTATTTTTCTGATTCGTTTTAAGAAATCGTCATCGATGAAAATTCCTTCAAAAAATGAACTGCAGGTTTTAAAAGAAATTATCATTTAGTTAGCATTATTTCATACTTCGATTAATTTGAGAAATATCTTTTAAGTTAGTAGAATAATTAAATTTTGTTATATGAAAACCACTTTAGTTTATCATCCAGTTTTTTCCAATACTCCTTCAATACTTAAACTGTCTACATAAGATTTTCTAATATATCTAAAACTCCATAAATGAAAAACCAAATAAATACAATAACAACTGAGAATTTTGGTAAAAAATATAACGAAATCCTCTGTTTTAATTAAACGTAGGGAAATTTTATGCATGAACGTTCTCCAAAATACCTTAAACTTTGTTCTGTATAAGAAGTGTATTCTTCATGATATGACATTTTACAGGCATAATGACAGTAGTTTTTTTTCCTTTTTCAAAATATTATTCAATTTTTTACAAGTTTAAATGCTTCCTTCTACGCATTCTTTGTGCGTATCCAAAACTAGTTCTTATTCAGCAAAACCTATTTAAATTAATGACTTACACCATGCACAATTGCACACATTAAGAGATTAAAATCTAAAGGTAATATTTTCATCTTATTTTTTATATATATATATATATTGATATTTTATTTACTTGTTTTTTGATTCATATAGTTCTTATACAGCGAAACCTATTTAAATGAATGACTTGCACCATGCATAATTACACACATTAACAGATTAAAATCTAAAGGTAATATTTCGATTTTTATATATATATATACACTTTCATATTTTATTTACTTGTTTTTTTATTCATATATAACGAATATGTGAAATTACTCACAAAATTGTTTATTATAAATTAGCCAAATAAAAAAGTTTCAAGATAAATTTGTGCTTCATTTTTCTGTCAAAACATTTCCTGTTCAAAAATTGAACGAAAACTATGAAACATAAAAATTCTCATAATTTCTAACATAAATTTATGAGATCCAAATATTCTTTTCATTATCCACGAACAAGAAAAATGAAAATTGGGAACTGGAATAAATATTAAAAAATATTTGCTTTTAAAATTTCATAACACATGACGCTATTAGGAGTATCAGTATTCCGAATCTTGGAATAAACGCTTCAACTATTTACAGTTGTTTCGATTTTCCCAACGAATGCAATTTTAGGAAGCGATATTTATTATTCCCTTTTCCTGCTCTTATTCAGAACAGTGGATGCTAGGTTAGGCAATACAAGAACAAGAATATGTCATCCATTCACATAATTGCTGTTGTCCATAGTACTGCATGCATTTAATTAGATTCTACGAACCGTTTCGTGATAAATTTCAATCACTTCCCTACTCCTTCCCTCGATTCTTGAAAAATGCAGCAAAGGAGTTGAAAAATAAATGCAAAACAAACTTCAAATCATAGAAAATGAACGTAACTGAAGGGAGAGTAATTTTTTATTGCTTCATAAAGCATGGTGATATGTTCTGCTCTAGTTATATTTTTATTTCGCCGTTCGTTTGGGATATTATGTGTCTAGAATATTTGCTGTGTTCAATTCTTTAATTTACCTTCCCGTTTTTAAATTAATTGCCTCTTTTCATAAATTCAATTGAAGAATCTTATTTATAATATGTTGATTATTTCTGCTGGGGAAAATGAGACAAATTTTTAATTGCGTGATATCCATTATAACTGCGGCTCGTTAGGAATCTTATCAGAATAATACATAATGCTTAAACTGAACAGAATGATATATTATAAAAGGAACAAAAAGGGTTAGTAATTATATTAAAAGTTTGACTTATTTCTGGAAAAATTTATTTATATTTTTTTATTTCAAAACGCTCTTATCTGCTTGCTTTATTATCCTTTATAAAATATGCATAAAAAATTCTCAAAACTTAAATTAATTAGCCGCAATATAAATAAAACTAAATAAATAAAAAAAATCTAAAACTGATTTATGCATACCATATTAATTCATTTTTACTACAAAATTTTATTTCAATTTCTTTTCAATTAAAAAAATAGAAAAATCATTGGATTTTATGAGCACTAAACAGACCTTAAAAGTCGTTAATCATTTAATGAAATATTTTTATCGATGCCGCTTATGATTTTTTCGAAGCTTTTTCTTCGTATACCGAAAAAAAAAATTGTTTAAAAAAGTTTGTGATTTATAACGTGTTTTCTTTTTCATAATTTCTGAAACGTATTTTTTGAATTTAATTTTGCAATTCACCAAAAAAACATATGTTTTGCCAAAAATAAAGAAAACAAGATTTCTATGAATAAATTTGTGACCGTATTTTGATTGTTATTTTTTTATGAATTCAAACCGACTTCGATATTTATTGTATTACTAAGTGAAACTGTCAAATATATCATATGGAAGCTTCTATCAAAACAATTTTTCAATATTTTGTTCATTTAGTGGATGGCAATTAGTTTCAATACATTTCAAATCACAAATTGAACTATATATTATTTTAAACCGAATAGTAAAATTTAGTCTTTTACAATGCTTTTCTTTTCTGTTGTTGGATTTCGAATCAAAAGCTTTCGACTGAAAGCGTGGCTCAAATATATTATAAATTCAAAAATGTTGTTACATAGAGTTTTGGATAACTAATAAACAATATATATAAGCAGATTAAATAAAAAAGTTTTTAATCAACCGCTTTATTATCGCCGAAATAAAATGGTCAAATTATTTGTGTTAATTATTTAAGGTAATAA
>BGPR01047428.1:0-11799 GCA_013235015.1 Araneus ventricosus | reverse complement strand
GTAGTAGAATATCCTTAGATTCGTAGTAGAATATCCTTAGATCTATCAGCATTTACATGTTTTTTTTCCTCCTTTAACTTTCTAAAATTACCACAAGTAGGATGAGAAGATGAACCTTAGAATGCATTTTTGAAATTCTGCAATTCCAAAAGTCTTGTCGTTTTCGTGCTTTGTCAGTTACAATAGTCGTTTCTGAAAAATGTTGTCCTTTATGCCTGAAATTTTTAAAAAAAATATTTATAAGAAACTGTGTCATAACTTTCCGAAAAGGGAAATCTTATTTTCTAAAATTTTGATATTTTGTATAGAAAATAAAATATATCATATATTGCAATATAAAAAGAAACTAAGACAGTCTGAGATTTCTTCACTTATTTGAATGAAAAACACAGTGTGTAAGTTTACCTTCTTTTATATTATGTAAATTGTTGCAGCAAATTAAAGAGCTTATGGCAGCTCAGCTAAAAGAGAGATTTTTCTTTAGTTCTGCAGCAAATGCTGCTCATATTTCTATGAGAAGAAATATCGTCCAACTAATCTGATTAAACACAGCGTTAGATGTATGGCTTAATATGAAATCACTATGCCTTTTGTCATACGTACATTCCTTAATAACACTATCAAATTCGAATTCACTTCCAATTTCAAATCTTGCTTGAATGCCTGGGCTTGTCTGTAAAGTGTCAGCTATGGAGCGTTGGTTCCAGACGAGATTCCAATGAAAACTTCTTTTGTGTTTATGTTGACTCAGTGTGTATCAAATCTCCAGCTAGGGCTCAAACGTCATCACGCTGGTGGAACACAGACATTTAGAAATTAGATTATCGTCTCAAAATCCGTCTTCGTTTACTTATATTCCTAAAAATAATAGAAAATAGAACCCTACATTCAATCTAATTTCTAAGAATTTTTTTTTAAGTGTTTCATACGCATTTTATTTCTCCTTATCATAATAACAGTTGCGCATCAAATGCAACTAAAAATTCTGTAAAATTTTAATTAGAAGTAAATAAATGCGTTTAGCTCGTTGTTAAGAACAAAGAATTTAGTTACAAAAATTTTCTTAATCAATTATTACTTGTTGATAAATGGAAAATAAACATATTTTTCAATCGCTTATCACTTGTTCTTGTTAATCACTTGATCTAATTATTTATAGAAGTTGATTAGACTTTCATGATAGAATGGTTTCTTATACTCATCTTTCCCGTGTATGAGGCCTGTTGCTCGTTAAATCATTCGTAATGACCAATTGGCCTCGCGCTGTTTTGGTGCGGAAGTTTAGGGAGTTTGCAAGGTCAGGTGGACACAAGGATAAACTCCAATCCTTTCCTCTTTTTCCTTTCAAACAAAAAAGTAATGGAAAATCAGGCCAACATTAAAATTACTAACTGACAATAATAAATGTCTTCAGGCACCATCTGAGGGAGGCAACTGTAAAATATTCTTTCATACCGAGACGTGATGACATCAGAGAAAAGAGCAAAGAAACAAATTGGAAATGATTCGACAAGACATTGCGTCAGCTTTCCGAATTCCAGACAAAATACGAGCATGCGCCGTTCTGTGTGAATTCCAAGAGCTCGTCTGACGCATACGAAAGAATACATAGCAACTTTCGAGGATCATATTAAAGAATCATCACACTCCGTGAACAATTCTTTGCGCTCTACTCAACGTCTGAAACGATGCCGTGGAGAAATTGGACTGGAAATAAAATCTGATTGTGAATCGCCGTGTTCGTACTGCTAGTATAAATATAAAAATAAATGAAATCTGTCGTTTTTCGGTAATAAAATTATAAAGAAAATCTTTAGATGTAATAGAAATGTTGAATATACTGATTGAATAAAACGCTTGCATCAAAGTTATGAATAAATATCTTTTAAATACATCAATGTCATCTTCACTGAAAAGATAAATGTAATTATACGATGAATAATCTGATGTTTTAAAGAAATTCTCATTAATTTTGAACTTTAAAATAAGGCGGCTCGCAGTGTTCTATATAAAGAATAGTTAAGTATACAATTTTTCGACAGCATCATACCAGAATTCTAACCACGAAACTATGCGTTTCGTTCACTATATGTTTCGTTTTGAAAATTACTAAATTAATTTTAAAAATCAGTAATAGACTTTTATCTGATCATAAATATGTTAAGGAAAAGAAAAACAGCATTTATTTATTTTCTAGAAATTTGTGGTTTCACAGCGAAAGCAATGAATGGTAACGGTAAAATTTTCCTTCATAAACAAAGATATACTAAAAATTGCCCGGAAGGAGAATTAATATTTTAGAATTCTTAAATATCTTTGTTCTAATACGACTAATTAAGGAATTAAAATAATAATTTGATAGTTTTCAATTAATATTTTAAATTAATTTTTTATTGTTTCTTTAAAAATTTAGACATATAAATCTCAGTAAAGTTCCGTTCCACAGAAAGCTGATAATGATTTGCATTAATGTGCGAAATATTTCCTTGCATTTTCGTAAAAAAAATATATTCTGGAAATAAATTTTTTCTTAACAAATCGCAAATTTTCTCGCATGATTTTGCCTACAATATGTACTTTGATTATTAGAGGAAATATGAGTATTTGTAGCAAATAATGTTTATAAAAAATTCAGTTAAATACCATTAAGATGCAGAAAGTTATCGGCATTGCAGCGAGGTGAATTTCGGTTGCACTCTAAGATAAGCTAAATATTGATTGTTCTTGCACAAAATATTTTGAAAATTTGAGCTTCGAATAGTTTTTTTCGAATAGCTAATTAAATAATGTCTTAATTTATAAGCATACATGGGTATTCAGGATGCTCAACTTTAATAAAATTCAATTTTAGTGTAAAGAAGGGTTTTCTAAAAAACTCGTAGAAAATAATATCAGAAAGACGGAAATAGTTGAAAGATCTATAAGTGAAGTTATAACTACTTCAAATAGTAAACTTTGTATTACGGTAACTTTCAGTATTATGGTAAGTGCATACTTCGCATTTTTTCTTCATCTTTGTTCCTTCAGATAACTTCAGATATATGGGAAGACCGTGGCAAACTTATATCTTCAACACCAGTACTTGGATTCAAGATGAACGTTCATCAATAAAATACTGTACTTCGCTCTGTGATGATTCATCAAATTCTTCATTGGAAGGTACATTGTGAAATATTTTTAAAAATATTTCCAGAGCTTCTGTAATATTTAATCCTTTTCTTGTCATTTTACAAAATATCGAAAATGATATTACATAAAAAAATAAAACACCTCGCAACAAAAATTAAAAGAAACTAGTGTGAAATTTTCTAACTTATCAGAGGACATTTCAAAGATAAAATGCCTTTGGCACATTTCTTTCTCAGCTCAGACCCAAAAGTGTAAACTGAAAACCACCTGTAATCGAAAGTGAGCCTGAGTTATAACATCAAGAGGCCATTGACAAAGCTCCTATTCCAAATAAAAGCGAGCGAACATCTGTTTTCTAGTATCTCCATCTGACAGAAATCGACCTTCATCGGAGTTTGGTTTCACCATTAAATCAAACAGTTCACTTAACTTTCTCAAACTTCTCTTTATTTATCTAAAGAACTGAAAGTTATAATTTATAATTGCGAAGGACATAGTATATTAGTTAAAATGAATACATTTTTTTATATTTTTTAAAGCTAGTGAAATTGGAGAAATTTAAAGTGATTTTTGTATTCGACTACATCCGAAGTATTATTTTTTAAATTTTGGATTTTATGCTAGTTTTATACATTTTTTGTTTATTCTTTTTACTTTGGTGTTTGTTGACGCCTACGCGTCCTTCCATTCGCCGCGGAGTTTCGCGCCATTGAGGTGCAGAGTTGAATGAACTTTAGCTGTCCCCTTTCGTGTCCTTGGGGGAGCGAAGTTGACTGGAGTTCATTCTCGTTCGGATCGCCTAAGCGAATGGACCCTTGTGTCGTATTCCCCCTTGGGAATGAGAATCGTCTCTCTTTGAATGTTACTACTAAAGAATTTATTTAAATTGTACCCTGATCGTTCATGTTTTTGTTTACAATAAATTTATTTAATTAACAGTCCACTGCTCTTATTTACCCTCTGATCTATCCTCCAGTGTTTATTGCTTATATGATTTTTTTGAATGCATATATATATACATATTCCATCAGTAACACAGCATGCAAAACACTTCAAGAATCTTTTTCTAGTAACAGTAACAGGAAAAAAATCCCTCACATTTTCACATGATTCTACACCTAGGGCAATTATTTCCAAATCCCTCTTATCTTATCGTAATAGTTAGAGTAATTGTGATTGGGTTTGGACGGACTAGGGATATGTTGTAGAGAGATTAAAGTCTGAGCCGAGTTCGTAGATTGACCATTTAGCTCAAAGGAGGTGGAAGGAGTGGTGGGTAGAAGGTAGAATCTGAAATTTTCATTTCTCCACAACTGCTTTACTTTTGAAGATAGAATGCTAATTCAAATTATGCGAATTATGGCCATATCACAACGAACAACTTTTATAGTTTCCGATAACTAAAATTTATTAAAAATTAGGGGTTCAAATGTAATTTTAAACTCCTTAACCTTCAACTGGGTTTAAACTGCAGCATGTAGCACCATGTTGAATCTTCTCATCACTTGCATTCTCTTTCAAATTCTTGCTTTCTGTAAGAAAATTACTTTGTATTTTCCGACAAAAAGAATGTATATTCGCTGACAGAACTTTTTATTTAAAGAGCTAATTGAAATTATTTTTTTCTGCAAAATCGAGTTTTTTTTTTTTTAAATTCTTGTTCCGATTCATTTAGATTCATTGTATGGAGAAATATATTCAAATTTGAATAAGATTTAAATAAGTTACATATAAAGAACGATTAATTGATCCAAACAGTGCAACTTTGAGAAGATAAATAGGTATAAACAAATTTATAATTCTTTATTTTTTAAACTCTAGCCTAGAAACATTGATGCCCTCTGTTCCAGTTCCCAACTGATGACAACTGCATTTTCACAAAGAAAGTTATTTGATGAACACCTTAAATCCTGCAATAAGATTGAAAAAGAAAGAATAAAGAGGACAACAAATATTCCTGGAAAACTTCATAATAAACACATTCCCATTCCCCTCTCTTTTGAAAACTATAAAAGCAGGTATTGTCAAAGTCGTCCTACCTCAATCGCTCTCCAAGAAGACAGAAGATATAGGGAGCTTGAGCTTCTGAAAATTGACTTTCCGAGATAAAATCTTGCTGCTAAACGACAGGTAATAAACACTGGGAGTCAATACATATCTAATATATATCTTCTTGCTACCGTAGAGGTACCATATGTCTTCATGCCTAATAATGCTTTCCCGAACTCGTATCCTTTTGCAGCCTTCTTCAAATACCTTTGAAAAATGGATGGAGACGAATATTATTAGATAGTCCTAAAACAGATAGCGTTCGTAAACTGATATCAAGATAGCGGAAAAAAATTGATATGGATTGAAGAAGTGCTATGGACGTGATAGAAATGTAAGATAATTGTGAAGGCGTTTTACTTTTGACTAGGATGGAGTAACGGGTATGCAAAGGAAGTGCGTGCATTCTGTTTGGATTGCTCTTTATTAGAACAGATTGATTAGAGTTGTAGATTGTTATTTTTTTATAATTTCAGCAATCATTATACACACCTAATGGAATCATAAATCTTGATCACTCATAATCATATTTTAAACGGCAATGTGAAGCATTTTTGATTCATTTTCCGTCTGACTAATTAAGGTAACTTGTCAAAATATTTTATACCTAAGAGACCAAACAAAAACTAAGAATGTCACTGAGTATTTTCTTAAAGTGAAAATGTATGAAAATAAAGTACATATAAAAGGAAGTTTATATTTTACATGTCCCATTTTATATGTTTTTTATGTCCCCTTTTATAAAATGCATATTTCTGTTTTCATATTTGTGCCTTTCCTGTCCAAAATTTTATTATGATTTATAATTTTGGAATAAAAACCACATGATAAATTTCTTCCATCACAATCTTTGTGTTTTCGGGTTATGGTCACACACATAATGACAGAGACGCAAACATAATTTGATAATTACTTTTTCGGACTCTGGGACAGTCGAAATAATAACTGACTGAATTTTCGGTGATGACGCACGAGAAAGTTAAAAGTTCATTAACCCTTTGCGTGCATTTACGGTGTATAGAGTGCGCAAATAGGGTATGTACCATAAGCTGAATAAAAACTATGGAATGTGGAGAGCTCGCCACCCATCTAACCTCATATTAAAATTCCTCCTACTTGCTCAATTAGTTTCCTCTGACAATGAATCAGTCGGTTTGGTATAATCGTGCTTGAAAGTCCATGAAACACTCTCCATAACCCAACCTGGCTATCAGGAAACGGCGGGGAATTATCTCTACATTACATTACATTACACCACCTGCGACCCCGTGTTTAGAGCCATTTGGCTCCTTTCCGGTTTGGATGGATGGAGGTGAATTTTATTTTTTAATAAAGGACGCGAAAACAAGTAACAGGTACAAAAACAAATAAAAATGAAAAAGAAACATGCACTGGACAGAATACAACATAGAAAACAATACAAAATAGAAGAAAAATAAGTAGAGGGGAATAAATCATAAGTAGCCAGAAGTGTGTGTCAGTCTGGGTGGATGAGTGCTCAATTATTATCCTCTACAATGAGATTTTTCTCATCACATATGAAACGCATTAGGAGTCGAAGTCGGGTTCTTGATAAGTTGTTCGCGAGAATGCTTTTCGACCACTGTAATTTAAGTGACACTGTTTGAGTTTGGAAATGCCAAGAGAGGGTAAACCGACATTTTGAGGCATAGTGAATTGGATCTCCTTTTCCTCCGCACGAGCAGTTTTCATGTGTTCGAAGATTGAAGCGATGAAGGAATTATCTCTACAGAGCAATATTGGCCGTTTTGGTAGAATTAAGCAAGAAAATACCAGCTGAGGATGAATCTGAAGCATTAAATATCGATGAAGAAGTGACTGAGTACATCGACCAAGAAACTGATTATAATGCTGACGTGGAGAACAATCCAGTTCACGAAGAATATATCTGTCACCGTTAAAGTGTATAATTCAGTTATTCTATAGATTAACTGATCATGTCAGTTAAAGTGTAAAATAAATTATTTATTTCATACTTTACCTAGTTATTCTATGAAATAACTAGGTATTCTATAGAATAACTAATGATAGACCGTTAAAGTGTAAAATAAACATTATGACATTAAAACAAGTCCGCTTTTTTCTAAATTTCGCACTGATTGCATATCAGCCATAACCGAAGGAAAATTAAAACCACTATAATAGTGTCATAAAACTGTAATGTCGCTTTCTTGCCATATTATTCTTATAGTTGGAAAGAGAGATTTACAGGAATACGTAGTGGAAGGAAGTCAATGACATTCGACCTTGACAACAAACTTGGCGAGTGTTTAGGAACCTTGGCGAGAAATGTGGCGAACTTGGTGACAAAATGAAGGTTCCAGAATATACAGGAATTATCTCGATATCTCTATTAGGTACAAAGTTATGGACAAATTCCACTATAAACGCAGATTCCTTACATTCAATGAGATAGCGAAGCTACTAGGATCCGTCTCCCGCTGCTAGCGAATCCGTAGGATGTTTTTAAAGTTAAAAAAATTTGCCCGGCGCCCACTTCAGATGCCGCAGGCATCGCGAGCACAATTTTTCCTACTTCATGTCAGTATTTAAAAAACGCAGATTCCTTACATTTTCCGGCTCCCGCTACTAGCGAAGACGGAGGATGTTTCTTAAAAATAAAAAAAAAAAATTCCGGTGCCCACTTCAGATGCTGAAAATACAAATAACCAATCTGACTAACAAACAGGCTGCATCATGTCGGCTATTTTACACTTCAACGATGCGTGGACCGTTATTCTATAGAATAACTAGTTAAAGTGTAAAATAAAAGTTTATTTAACACTTTAACTGACTTGATCAGTTATTCTATAGAATAACTAGGTATTCTATAGAATAACGGATTTCATACTTTAACGCTAACATATCGACTCAAACTCGAACACAAAAGTTTATATCATACATCCATTTAACCTCTAATATTATTATACCATAAAAACAGAGTTGTATATAATCAAATAAGCGTAGAGTTGATGGCGCATAAAGTGCGCCAATCTGATCCGAGTGCTCTAAAAAGTCACCTGTCCGCAAAGAGTTAATGACTGATACTTCATTATTGATTCTCATTTAGTTAACATCTAACCTACCGCGTCCAGTCAAATAACTGTTTTCGAATTGCAATTCCAATGCATCGCGAAAGTGTCAGTACGCTTAGTGTTAACGAAAGATAGAAGCCCTACATAGAAGCAGAAAGACTGACAAAAAAATGAAATTAGTTGAAATAAATTTCAAATTATCATGTTTATAAATGGATTTCCTTTTGTAATATAATAAGCAATATTTTATAACCAAGATATGATTTCATAAGATAAAATATGAAATAAAAATTACGGTTTCTTAAAAACTTTAAAGAACCAAAAAAGAAAGTTCATTTGAAACATTATTTAAAAATTCGGTATCTAAATTTTGATGAGCGAAAATATATTAAAAATTTTGTTTTTAAACTAACTGAAAAGGCGTAGTTAAATAAATGACCTGAATTTTATGGGCATAAATTCTGATTCATTTTTGTTTAAGCAATTACAGCACAAAAAAGTTGCTATTTTAAACTTTCTCTTCATAATCTAGAATCAGTTAATTGTAGCAATTCCTCCTTGATATGTATAGGCATATAGAGAATTTTGATTTTATGAATCTCATAAAACTTATTATTCTCTTCTACACAACTGATTTCTTACATGCTATCACATTTAACGGCACCAGCTTCTTCTGAAAAGAAATTTATGTAATGAAGACATATAAAGCGAGTGAAAGGATGCAGGTAGAAGAACAAATAGTAAGACATCAACGATGGAATAGCATTCTCTTTTCTCTAAGAAAATAAGGAAAGCAATGCCATCAAGCAAGCTTGTCATTCACCTTTCAGGAAGACAATGGAAAAAGTCAGGCAATTCCTTAAACTTTGAGCCTCTGAAAATTGACTCTTTGAAATAAAGTAAGCATTTGCACTGCTACCTCTCTCTGAAAACGGCACCAGCTCCGTCTGAAAAGGAATGCATGTAATGAAGACATATAAATCGGGTGAAAGAATGCAGATAAAAAAAGTAGCAAGACATCAACAATTGCATTCCCGTTCCCTTTTCTGCAGGAAAATGAGAAATCACAAAGGAGCTACCACTGCCCTACCTAAACATCCTGAGTCGTTGAATAACAGGCATCACAACAGCAGTCGGATCTAAGGTCGGAGTCCTAATAGCCATCACCGGCCATGGCCAAACCCCTCGCAAAGGAGGTATGTCCCGTCATCGGAGTGCAGGTAACTCAACCCCACACCATTACTGTACCAACCAAGGAAGCGATACCCCGCTTACTTATCCGGCGGCTTCTCATCCGTGAACTTGCGGTACCCCCCAGGTGGGATTGGAACATGGGAAAAGCAATTACCAGCAAGCAAGCTTATCTTACACTGATCAGGACGGCAAAGGAAAAAAAGCAGGAGATTCCTTACATTTTGAGCTTCTGCAAATTGAATTACGGAAAGAAAGTAAGCATTTGCACTGCTCCTCCTCTCAGAAAACGACACCAACTCCTTTTGAAAAGGAATTTATGTAATGAAGGCATATAACTCGAATGAAAGAATGTCGATAGGAAAAAGTAGTAAAATATCAATGATGGTATTCTCATTTCCTTCTCTCTAATAAAATGGGAAAAGCAATTGCCATCAAGCAAGCCTGTCTTTCACGATTCAGGAAGATAAATGAAGAAAGCAGACGATTCCTTACATACTGAGCTTCTACAAATTAACTTTTCGAAATAAAGTAAGCATTTGCACTACTCCTCCTCTCAGAAAATGATGAGAAATAAGTACGATTAATCAATACACATCTAATATGTATCATCCTCAAAGAAGTGGCATATGTCTTCATGTCTTCTAAAGGGTTCGCAGTTTGTGATTCTGCACCCTTCCTAAAATAGTTGCAAGCATTTTGAGTAGTGGCAGAAGACAAATGTATTAGATGACTCTGAATTAGATAGCGTTCAAAAACTGATATCAAGATACCAGAATAGAAGTGGATATTTAAATAGTTTGGATTTAGAAAAGGATGATTACATAGAAATGCACACAGAACAAGGGATTGGGCAGTATTACAGTACTTGTATATAGCCATGTCTCGTTAACTTATGAGCAAAAACTATTAAAAAGTAAGCAAGTTTATATAATGGATTGAGAAATCCATACTAATGCTAAGAAAAACCAGCGGGAGTGGTCTCCCCTAAATTTTCTCGTATACTTTCTAAGTGGAGATTCGTCAAAATCTCCAGTTCGAATTTTTTTTGACGATTATAATACTTTCTCTTTGTATACTTCGGTAAAAAGGAGATATCTGTTGCCACGTTTCAAAAAAATATTACTTTGAAGCAATAAAATGAAAATAGGCAATGAAATGAATACTAAAGCGAAAATTCTCCTTTGGAATTGAATTCCCAAGAAAACAATTTATATTACCACAATCGTAACAATTGCAGAAGCTCGTAAATAAAAGATTTGCTGAAATAATGAGATCGGTTTGAATTTTATTTACAACAATAAAAAATTTGTTACAATTCATGTTTGAGAACATTATTTATTGCTGTAAATAAAATTTACAACAATAACAGATTTCTACCAGTACTTTGCGCATGAGAATCGGATTAAAAGAAATTGAATATGCAACTTGAACGCCCCTTTTTGATGGATTTGGCCCAAAATTTAATACGAGCCTACATTCATGACGATAAAACTGTGTACCAAATTTTATCATCTAGCTATTCAAGTTTTTAAGTTATAATGTTCACATGACCGCGGACATACGGACAGACAGACTTCCCGTTGAGGGATTTTGAACAAAATTGATAGAAACCTACAAATTATGTTTAAAGACCACATACCAAATTTCATCAACGTAGCTCTAATAGTTTTCGAGTTATCGTGTTCACAGACAGACAGACACACACACAGACATAATTCCAAAATTGTGTTTTTTGGACTCAGGGAGGTCTAAAACCTGGAGATTCGTCAAAATCTCGAGTTAGAATTTTTTGACGAATACAATACTTTCTCTTTGTATACTTCGTATACGAGAAAGTAATGAAATGCCTACAATAATATTTCAACTAAATGAAATATATTATCTATTTTCCATATTATGAATATAATATCATACTAAATTGCAATTTGAATTTGTATAAGCTATATTAAAACACACATTTTTAAATGTTATAGTTATATTGCGTTTTCTTGTTGGCGTGAAATAGGCATAAGCTTTTTCCATTTTTTCACTATTTATGTCCATTATTTTTGTTCTGGAAATTTTTGAATTTTATTATTTATACGTCTTTTATGCATAACAACAAATTATATGCAGAATTTCTTGATATAGAGATTAATATTAATAGTAAAAAATTGATATTAATGCATTTGATAAAATAAATGTTTTTGATTTTAAAATAAATAGATTTCATTTTTCCTCGGCATAATCTGCCAAGATTACTGTCAGATTAATCATCTACATAAATTTGAGTTTAAATTTTCTACATAGAAACAACTTGTTAGTCTCAGATAATAAAATAAACACAATAACATTAAAAAAATTATTAACAATGCTTTGATTTATGATTTTC
>BGPR01047427.1:0-11799 GCA_013235015.1 Araneus ventricosus | reverse complement strand
TTTTTTTGTAACTTCTGTTGTTACCCTTTATCTCTAAAATAAGACATTAGTTATTTTTTTAACATACGTAGTTACCGAGATATAGAGTATCTCCCATACAACGTTTATTCTAGCGTTTTGGCGTGTGAATCAATTTCCTTCCTGAGACCCCAATGGGAGGAACATAGTCCTACGTTAAAAAGATAGATGCAAGATGTAAGTGATGACTATTCTTTCAATTTTATTTTATCATTTATTATTCTGACTGGATTGTGGTTGAAATTGAGTATATCCAAAATGAATGAGAGGTAAAAATGTATGAAATAGATATACTGTAGTGTATATAAGGCACCGTTTACCCTTATAAAATCAGTTATGAAACTTGAGTGCAGCAGACTATTGACATGAGGCAAAAGACTTAAAATGTTTCATGCATGGTGATTCGGAACAGTTGTCCAATAATTTTCGTGAGGGTCAGAAATACAAAACCAAGCAGTAATAATATAGAAACATGGAAGCACAATTTATGGTCGCGAGTGATCGTTGTGACAAAGCATCGACAGGCTGTAGAGCAGGCAGATTATACAGCCCAGGTTTTTTCGGGATTTTTATTTAAAAATTTTCATAGAATTTCTTGAGATTACTTCCATAAAAACTGTAAACTCAAGCACTTTTTTAGCATGTGATAACATCATTTTTAGGGGGGAAGGAGTTAAATATTCGAGGACGTCTACAAAAATCAGCAAGCAAAGAGTGCAACGTCTAAAAGCAGGCAGCCCATCACAATACCTGACAAACGACAATTTGGTGGAAAGAGATATATGTTTTTATTCTCTTTCTTAAAATTTAAATGGAATTCCTGTTTCAACAAAGCACATTTTTAATTAGTTTAATATGAAATTTTTATTTAAAGCATTAATTTATTGAAAAATATAAAACGAAAAATTTTGCTTTCGGATGTTCCATGCATGTCAGCAAATGATTAATTTAAGTTTGATAATTATGATTAAAAGTTTAACTATCTATCAGCGGTTCCCAGCCTATGGGCCGCGGCCCCCTTGTGGGCCTCGGATAGCGTGTTAGTGGACCGCGGAACGCTAGTCGAGTCAGGGGAGCTTCAAGAGTCTTCTCTCTTTTTTTGCTTTATAAAATAATACTAGCTGCATGACCCGGCGTTGCACGGGCAATCTTGAATAATGGGATATTCCCGGGCGGAGAGAAGTGAGATCAGGTGAGGCCTTCGGATCCATATTTTATTATTTAATAAAATATGGATAATTATTTTTTTCGAAATCTATTTTGGCATAGTAAGCAAAAGTTGCGTAATGGGCCAGTTAAAACTCACAAAAATTTTCTTGAAAATTGCTCAATATTTAGTCGCGCCCCTTTGACGTTGAAAAGCAGAAAAAAAAAGAAAAATCGTTTTCTGTGAAAAAATATATATTGAAAAAAATTCACAAATTTTTACTGGCATATAATGAAAATGTTACATAATGGGTCAGTTATAACCCACAAAAAATTTTATAAATTTCTCTCAATATTTAACCGCGGTCCTCTGACGTGAAAGATTGGAGAAAAATGAAGAAAATATTGGATTTTCTAAAACACTATGTCAACTATGAAAATTATTTTTCGCAATTAGTTTTGACATTAATTGATTAATTGAATAGTACTACAAATAATAATAATTCTTTAATTAATACATAATTTAACTTTTTATTCAATTTTTTGCGAAATTAATACTAGCATATTTTATCTAGAATTACATGCAGACAGAATACAGATTAGAAAAAAAATCTACTAATTTGAGATGTATATAATAATACCCCATGCAATTGAGTATTGCGCGAATATGTCCCTGTCTTGCAGTCTCACCACAAACTTTCAATGCAGCTTCAGATATTAGTTTAACACATCGTTCAACAGATTGCGTGTGACATGGAAATTCCTGAAAGTTAGTGCTGGAAATTGTTCTTCTTTGCACATTTCTTTCAAGGCTTTGTCCTTTATATGCATTGAAAGAGGTGACACTGTTACAACACAGTTTGACCAATCAATTAAATCAATATAATCGGCTGCTTCGAAATTGAGTTTAGGAACTTTCAAAAAACGAAAACCACCCGAGTTCTTCGTCTTCTTATCTCTGGCGCCGAGAATACGCCTAACTGCTAATTCCCGGATGCGTTTTCTATAATCATTGTTAATAATAGGTGTTCGGGATGCGCAAAATATGCATTGTTTGAGAATACTTTGTAAATAATTTGCTTAACATTGCCTGGAAGCTGCCTTTCAAGGGAAATCACTTTCCAGAAATGTCGGGCACTATACTGGCAATTCGATTTCATTTTTATCTGAAACCACTTTGGAGCATAAACCAGCTTCACGAATATTATAAGATTCTGTGATGAGCTTGGAGTGCCAATGTATAACCGTAACAAACGGTTTGCGGAGGTCAGCCATCGTGCATGACTGAGTTTACCTGGGCTATTGTCAGTCACGCTAGACGAGCAACTACCATCTTTTATGGCAAGAAAGATGCGATACAAATATTGTTGGATTTACTTAGCTTCTTGATATCTTTCAGATCCAAAGGCTGAAGAGTACAGTCCATTTTTTCAAATTTGACAACTGGATTTTTTCACAATCTTTTAGAAGCAATCCAATAGGTCCAGAATATGAATATGTTCCCTTTGTGCATATATATAATATATATATATGTATGTATGTATAAAGAGAGAATAGGTTTTATTTGCGTGCGTGCGTATTTTTAAATCAGCGAATAAATATAGAGTAAAATTGATTGAATTTTAGGTGGGTTCTAACTAACGTATTACGTAATATTTCCGTTATATACCAGTATTAATTTCAAAATTACTTCTCAAATTATATTTCTTTCAAAAAACCCAATTTTTCTTCTTTTTATCAATTTTTTAATGTCAGAAGAGCGCAACTAAATATTGGGCGAAATTGATAAAAGTATTTGAGGGTTCAGACTGATCCATTGGGTAAGATTTCCGCTGTATTCCAGAACTAATTTCGAAATTAATTTTCAATATATAAATTTTTTGGAAAAAAATAGATTTTTGTCTTTTTCAATTTTTTAATACCAAAGGGTTGCGGCTAATTATTAAACGAAATTGTTGAAATTTTTAGAGGGTTTTTTAACAGATCTATTGCACAACTTTTCCGCGCTATGCCAAAATCGATTTTTAAAAAAAGTTTTTTCGGCCCACCCTAGTGTCTAGGTATAGTAAAAAGGCTATGCGCTACTCGATGAGACAACTTACAATGCCATCTATCGGAAAATTTTGGAATTAGCGCTCCTATTTCGTAAACGGTGAAAGATACTAGAAAAAAGTCGATTAGAAAGTTGTAGAGCACTCTCGATTTAGTACTAAAAGATACCTTGCACACATTTGTTTGATTGTGATTTTCAACACTATGGCGTCGTGAAACACGAGCGAAGCGAGAAATCCAGTCCAGAGTGAAAATGTGTATAGTGGCTGACGGAGAGGATTTTGATCAATATAAATAAATGATCCAGAAGACAGGGACGTGTCTCAGCTTCTTTCTTCCACTCTTTATGACACGACAGTTTTCGAAATTGTGACCAAACAAATGTGCATTTTAAGCGTTCTGTTTTGATAATTAATGTGCGCAAGGTATCTTTTAGTACTAAATCGAGAGTGCTCTACAACTTTCTAATTGACTTTTTTCTAGTATCTTTCACCGTTTACGAAATAGGACCGCTAATTCCAAAATTTGCCGATTGATGGCGTTGTAAGTTGTCTCATCGAGTAGCGCATAGCCTTTTTACTATACCTAGACACCAACTTTATGACTACGCTGTCACCGCTTAGAAGTTAAGGGGGGGTGTAACGGATGTAAGTGGGAATCCTGTATAAATGTATATGCTTCTAATTTTTTACTTGTATATTTAGTTAGTGGGCCGCAAAATATTTTTTACACAAGAGGTGATCCGCACAATCAAAAAGACTGGGAACCTCTAATCTAGATAGTTCTTTGAATTCATCCCATGTAAGTACAAAATATATGAAACAAAAGCATATTTTTTTAAATCTAATGTTAGCACATGAAAATCTTAAATATGCCAGTTTCAATTATTCACACTGTTTCTCCAAAATTTACATCTGATTAACAACATTAAAAACGTATACCTTACCTTTCATTGCTGTATTCTGAGGAACCTGAATCAGAATTTGATTCATTGCTGAACGATATTTGACCTAAAGTGTTAATAGAATTCTATCAATTAGATTCATATAATTTTTTCCATGAATATACTTTTACACATTGATTAAAAGAAATAATCTTCATTTCCTTCTGATTTATAATAGTTTCATTTCACTCAAAAATTACAAGAACATCGTTAATGTACAAAGTTAATCGTTTACTCAGCAGGTATACGAAGTATGTATACATTTTGGGACGCCGCACATGTAACACAAACAGTGTTTTATTATTAATTATTTGATATCCAAACACTCATTTTAACCTTCCGTCCTGCACATCTAATCTGTGAGATGAAGAACCCATATTTTTTGTGCCTAAGTGCGGGTTTTACCAAGAAAGTTATGGGATCTCTAGTAGCTTCCTGTCTCCCTACCACTCAATCAAAGTTATTACGGTTTTAGTGCTCTTTTGATGTACGTGAAGGTTCACATTAATCTGGTAGATGAGTTGCGCCCGATTACGTTTGAATTTTTTATTTCCGAAATTTTCTCAATATTTCATTTTATATACGTGCTAATGTTCGTATACCTGTGTCCCAGTCCCTAATTCAATGATATTGAACATTATTTCCAATATATCGTTTCAAAAATTGCGAATTATTTCAATCTCTCAACGACAACAGTTGTAAGTGCTAAGGAACCATACGGGAAAATAACCGTCAACTCCCTCCTGAATTCGTGGACATTTTGTTAGTTGAAATTGCAATGAAATATAAAATAAGTCATTTAAATCCGCAAACGTTGCTTTGTATGACAGAAGAGTTCAGTTTGATAAACTTTTCCTTAAGCCTAAACAAATATTTAAATTTCCATCTCACAGATGAGTTGAGCCCGTTCGTGTTAGCATTTGTATTGCACCCGACCGAAGATTAAGGCACTTATTAACACTTATTTAGAAGTTTAACCAAATACTAAAAGGTTGAGAAATGCTGCACTAATTGTTAAAGACTATATTTTTGTCTTTTATCACGCGTAGGTTAAAAGAGAAAAGAAAGAAAGAAAATGCAAATTGTTTTTGAACTCACTTGACTCTTTGGAATTTCTTCCAGCAGGGCAACGTTCACCGTCTGCCAAGCAAAATGCTGTGAACGTCAATCCAATAATCAGAATGAGAGACAAGCACCTAAAACGTTCCAAAAGTATTTAAAATTTTGTTCCAAACTATTCCGCCTACCATATTTTCTATTCCAAAAAAATTTTATTATTAATTCTCAATAAAACCACAGACAATTTAAGCTGTATTCCAAATTTGTTTAGTTACATTAACGTCCCGTTTTAAAGCAACAGGAGGACTAGAATTTGGAACGAACTTCGACATTTTTGCATTTTAAAAGATTTTAGACGATTTCAATGGCAGCTTCGAGGAATATCCGCCAATTATTACATGACGGTTCCTCGAGGCGGCCGTTGATTGCCCTAAAATATCGAAATTGAAGTCTTCATAAATCAGCTAGTTTTAATCGCAGAACTGTTTAACTTTTTCTGTTTAAAATGTTAATGTGAGGAGAATATTTTACTAAAATTGAGCTTCAAAAATTAGGTCAAAAATTATAAAAAGTAAGCATTAATAAAACCTTAATATAAAACACAAAAAAGCAAATTAGAACGAAAAATACAATTAGAATGAAAGCAAAATGGAAGAAAATTGGAAAAGAGCCAAAATGGCGATTCTTCCTCAGAGGCCACACGCCATTGTAGCTCTAAAGCAGGGCAAAAATTTTCTGAATAAAGGAATGACCATTAGTCAAAATTATTCCTTCATGTGGCCTTAAGAATTTTAATTAATTTTTAATTCAAGTTCTACTAACATTTAATTTATTTTTCGTTAAATTTTATCAATTATTACTGTTACTAAATTTGACTAATATGACTGGGGAACAGTATAAAAATTTAGACTTTGTAATTTTTTTAGCAGTACATTTATTGACTCAAACAACATAAAATAAAATTCTTACTCCATTTAGAGCATTTTTACTGTCTCGTATACGAAGCATACAAAGAGAAAGTATTGTAATCGTCAAAAAAATTCGATTTCGAGATTTAGATGATTCTTCACGTTTTAGACCTCCCTGAGTCCAAAAAATACAATTTTGGAATTATGGCTGTCTGTCTGTCCCATGTACATTCAACCGGTTCGGTTGACGTAATGGCATCAGGTACGGGGCATGGGGCGGCGTTCTGTCGGTCTGTGTGTCTGTGAACACGATAACTCAAAAATTATTAAGGCTACAGAGTTGAAACTTAGTATGTGCTCTTTACACAATTTTTAGGTTTCTCTCAAGTTTTGGACAATATCGGTCCACGGAAAGTCTGTCTATTTGTCTGTCCGTGTTCATGCGAACACGACAACTCAAAAACTAAAATAGCTAGACAGATAAAATTTGACACACAGTTTTATCATCAGGAATGTAGATCCATATCAAATTTTTAACTAACTCCGTCAAAGGGTTGACTGTCTGTCGGTCTGTATAATCCCATGCTTGTAAACGCCATAACTCCTAAACGCAATATCTTAGATAAATGAAATTTGATTTGCTGTCTTCTAACTTTGATTGTAGACTTACGTCTTACTTTGGTTTCAATCAGTTTAAAAAAAAGGCTTTCAAATTGCATATTGCTATTATGTTGGCGCAGTTTACTGCTGCTTGGCGATAGAGCTTATGGGATCTCACTCCTGCTGGTTTCAATTAGAAGTATATGCTATCTCTAACGGTTTAGAAATTAGCTTTTGGGTAAGGACTAATGTGGGCAACCGGTATAGGTCGCTTGTGAGAATTCGTAATGCGGTAGAACCTCGGGAATCCGAACTATTTGGGGCTCACCTCTGTTCGGATTTCAAGAAATTCGGATTATTCGGGAAAATGCGGTAAAATACTTTGGATGTACCAAATGCAGTAGAGTATTGACTTTGTGAAAGAGTACGGAAACAGACTGCTGCGATTAGCATCGCCAAGCAGGTTTAATTCCTTACGTCAAAAGAAGATAACCGATTTTATTTCTACTAATTAAGGTGCTGCATTCATTCTTAAATGCCAATTCAAATGTTTCTTTTAAAACAGGAAAAAACATTAACTTTGTCTCAAATTCCTAATGGGTATTTTCCTCCATTTTTCAACAAATTGTTTTCAGAGAATTAAAAAAGGTGTTCGGATTATCCGAAAATTCGGATTCCCGAGGTTCTACTGTATAGTAAAGAAAACAAAGCATGCATTTTGGGGGGGGGGGGATGCCACTTCCTTTTAAAGGGAATGAGTGCAAAAGTTAACACAAATCTACAATTTTGGAGAAAACAACACGTAGTACAATTCATGTATCTATCTGGTTGTGTTTCATTCGCATTTATTTAACTTGGTATGTTTCATGTTTGCAACGATGAAATCTTGTAATCGATTTTCCTAGTGTGTTGCAGTTTCGAACTTTTGCACTTTTATATGTTATCCATGTCAATACAGTTTTTTTAATATTTTCAGAACTGAATTATGTGTTAATCTTTTAATCTGATTAAATTTTTATTCAATACGAGTGGTAATAACTGGTAGTGAATTTCAGAAATATGTAATTCCATATTATTTATTATAAATAATTATAAATTAAGGATGAAAAAGTTAAAAAATAATTAAAACAAAAATTTCTGATTATTACTTTACTAATAAAGTTGCGTTTTTAGATTTGTTTTTGATAAATTTATTGCAGTCACATATATGTATGAACAAACAGTCCGGTAGAAAACCAATCAGCTGAAGGATTTGGGACAAAATTTATCCAATACTACAATTATCCAATTCTACAATTTTAGATAAAGCCATCCGTTTTATCCATCTGGGACTTTTGGTTATTGAGTACCCTGTTCACATACGTACGGACAGATAGATATAAACAGATTTCCAAAAATGTTTTTTTTTCTCACTCAAAGAATTCTAAAACGTGAAGATTTATAAAAATCTTGATTTCAAATTTTTTGGCGATTATGATTTTGTTTCTTTGTATACTTCGTTAACAAGAAAATGAAAAAGCACATTTTTCAGTATAAAAATAGAATGCATCAATCTACAGTGTATTAGAAGCATAGAATACACACACATCAACATTTCTTTTTATTGCTTTGTTTCAAGTGTATACTTCGTAAACAAAAAAGTAAGAAGCACATTTTTCAGTATAGAAACAGAATGCATCACTATACAATGTATTAGAAGCATAGAATGCATTAAAATTTCATTTCATTGCTTTGTTTCAAGTGCATACTTCGTAAACAAGAAAATAAAAAGCACAATTTTCAGTGTAAAAGTAGAATGCATAAATCTACAATGCATTAGAAGCATAGAATGCACATTAAAATTTCTTTTTATTGATTTGTTTCTAGTGTATACTTCGTAAACAAGAAAATAAAAAGCACATTTTTTTAGTATAGAAATATAATATGCACCAATCTACAATGTATTAGAAGCATAGAATACATTGACATTTCTTTTTATTGCTTTGTTTTAAGAAACAAAAACATTTTTCATGTAACTATTATTATTATATATAAATTTGATAACCTGCATGATATTTGAAATGCTTGGAATAGAAATTTTATCTAATAATGAGTTTTACTCTTTTCAAATAAAAAAAAAACAAAGGACTAATGTTTTACAACTAAATTACAAAAACCTACATCTAATACTCAAAACTTTCTTGAATTTAGACAGCGCGAAATTCACTTTATTCAAGAGGCTTTATAAAAAAATTGCTATCTAAAAATCATAAACGATTTTTCGGCCACTTTCAGTCATGTTGTAAGAAAAGTAAAAGTAGAACTTACCCTGATTTCATTCTAAATTACCTTGAACTGAGACTGAAATGCGACAAAATATTGTATGCAATAATGTAAGCCGACCGGCAGGTGTGACAACTGTCGGAATGGCAGACGATTTGATAATGATATTGAGTTGTTCAGAAGAATATATATATAACAGAAGATGCTGTCTTTTTTCTCGAATATAATTCTACGACACAACGTCATAAGCGGGACATTATTACATTTCTTATCTGATAAGTTGTTAAAATTTCCAAAGAAGCAAAGCAAGCTATGATTGCGGTGTTTTCTTATATATTACTCAGCATTACATCTAATTTTTTTTTTTGTTTCAAAGACTACATTAAGCAACAGCAAAAGATGTTATCTAAATATTAGATGTTATACAAAATATAGGTGTTTATGAAGTGTATTACAGATAATAACATGTTTTGCGTGATAAGTTCGATTTCCTATTTCATCTGCTGTACCCTTATAATAGAAATGGAATATTCGAAACATAACTTTTATAGGTTAATATATGTTTATGATGCCTAGCATAAAAAGGATTTAATGCTGCTTTTGATTTTGTTATTGAACATTTTACTGCCTTCTGATTCTAAAAATACTGCCTCACTTTTATCTTTCCCTCCAGCGTAAAAATTACTAGAGAAAAATTCTTCGCGGCTTTCATGAAAACATTTTAGTTGGAGTATGTCTTTTGACAAAATATAAAAGAAAGGCAGAAAAACAGATATAAAAATGTTCGATGAATAATAGAAGATGCAAATAAAATTTAGTTCCATTAAATGGTAATTCTGTATCAAGAATAAAGCTAGGTTCATATGGAGCAGCCAAGATAATCAAAGCATTTTTAATATTACTTGATGAAGTGTCTATGCTGTCAAAATTACCAATTGAATAATTTTTATGCGCGTGTATCTGCTTGTTTTTTGAAAGTAACATGTTTCCTGTAACCGCAACCAAGAACGCAACCACAAAAATTTAAAATTTAATAGAGAATACGTAATATATTGTAAATAACATAATTTAACATTAAACTTACAATGAATGATTTAAAAAACTAATTCATTTTTAATAATAATAAAGGGATATTGCTGGTCTCCTTGACCAATAGATTTGTTCCAATGAACCGTCATCTTCCCTACATATCTTATAATATCTTTTAGATTCTCTTTCAAGATTTTTATACTAGAAGGACAGTGCAGAAGACAAAAGATGCAGATGTTGATAGTTAATCTTCTTAATAGGATATCTCTTTACCATGTAACTATTTATTTGGCTTTCATATCCATGGTTTATCCAAGGACTAATATTATTGGTTTCAGGGTAAATCTGTCAGAGGAGTTTGCTTGAATCATTCCTCTTATTAATTCTTTTGCTTCATTTGAAATGGAAGACTTGAATTCAAATTTAGCTTCCTTACAACTGAATTAGGCCGTGATTTTGCTTAATTCTAATTTAAACTCTTATGCACAATTTGATATTCATGGTACTCTTAACAATGCAGTTTTAAACGATGCGATCCCATTTGACATGGGGAGTTTTTTGGGGGTTTTATTTATTTTTAAAAAATGTAATTAACTTTTAAAAATATGCTTTAGAGTAGAAAAAATAACTTCTTAAAAACTTTGTTATCGTTCAATTTAAAGAAACTGCTTTCCCACATTACACTAACGATTTCTTTCAGCACAATTAAAATGAATACATTTTTTGATTCTTGAATTTAAAAGGTATATGAACCCCAGCACTACATTTTATCTACTATACCACTTCCACTTCTTATTTCTGAGGACTATTAGTTAATATAACTGCTTTCTTGGCTATTCCTCTAGTTCGAGATAATAGCTCCCTTGATTTATCGAATCAGGTAATTATTTGTGGCCCGATTTCAGCAACTTTTGGGCAAAATAGCAAAAAGATTCACCTAAACTTATCTTTAAACTATTTCAATAAAATTATTATAGGAAATTACAACGAAATAAGTTCCTTCTCTGAGAATATAATAAAATATTTTTTGTTACTTACTTTAAAATATGGTAAGGACTATTCGTCTTTTGTTAAAATATTTAATTTGTGATATCTGAATGTAAACACTTATTCCTTAACTGTAACCACGTAGCACTTTCTCTAAAAAGAAAAAAATTCCACACACTAAATTTGGCACAATTTTTACATTTTACGTCCTTGCATAAGTTGCCTATTTTAGGCCCAAGTATTTAATAGAATTGAGATTCCGATGCAATCTAGGCGATGGTCTAAATACTGCAACTCTCCCATAATTGCAAAAAATTTCGGGAAACAAAAAAGAATATTCGAGATATAAAACAACTGTAAATAAGCAATTATAAATCTATATATAATTTCCTAGATAACATGTACATAAGTTTAAAACAAAGTGAATATTAGCATCAAGTCACTGACAATTCTTTTAAGAAAGTAGGTAGTTATTTGCTAGTATTGCACCGGCGAATAAAAAGTTATCTCCGGGTACTGTATCTCAGAAACAAGGGTTACCAATGGTTAACATGTAGATATTATATTTACACGTACACATTGCATTACACCTACGTGGAATTATATATTTAAATATGACGCCAATTGAATTAGATTTTCACCTTGGGAAAGAAATGCATTTTCTGAGAACTGACTAGGATTTGTTTTTAAGATTATTAAATTTTTAGTCCTGTTTCACTTAATTTAGCCAGGCTCCTTACTATTTTGCTGAAAAATTCAGTTTAATGCTACTTATTTGCCTAACTTCAATGTTAT